>CM040437.1:61232285-61305543 GCA_022702705.1 Papilionanthe hookeriana x Papilionanthe teres
GTACCTTATTTTTAGTACAAACGTATTCTTATACTCTTAAAATGCCTATAGAAATAAAAAATTACAAACTCAAGTACCTATAAAAATATGTTAATAATAAATTATATATAGCATGAAAATGTGAAATGGATTTTGTATGGTGTAGAAATCAAATTGTTAGCACATGCAAAAAAAAAAAAAAAAATAGCATTATATTTTATTTTTACAAATTTCTCTAGTAAATGTGACCCTTGTAGAAGACCACATATACCTTATTATACTAAGCATGTTTTACACCTAGTAAAGATAATGTGAAAAGCAAACAAATAACGTATGGCTAATATAAATAAATATATAATAATAACCATATATATAAAAAATCCTTACTACACTCTAATCTAAATTTTAAGTTATCTACTATTTTTCCTATCATAACACATACGTGTGTGCAAGTCACTGTGTTCAAGGACAAACTCATTTGATTTTGACATTATCACAGACACATCTTAAGGATCTAAGTGAGCTAAGATTCATTATCCTAATATATTTAATTTTAAAATTAATTTTCAAATATAAATATATAATTAATCTTATTTAAAGAAATATATTTACATAAAGGGTTAACCTCATTTATCTAAATTAATAAAGTTGTTTACTTTTAAAATATTATTTTAAGTATAATTATGAACATAATTATATTAAGAAAATAAGCTTGATTCGCCATAGTGATCCTACCTCTAAATAATCAAAATGAGCATCCTAGGTCACTTATATTCTTAGCATAGTTATATAAACATCTTGTGACATGATGATTTGTATTTGATGAATATAATAATGAGAAATATTGATACATACAAATGTTGCAATGCACAGGTGGCTCAAGCAAGTGCACGTTTCATATCAGTAATATCAGAATTTGAGTCAGAAATGTCGATCCCATAGGGAATGAGATAATTCTTACCAGGAAAAGTGCTAGTCTACAGGTTTTAGTTTTAGCCTGAAAACTAAATTTTGTTAAAGTCCTACAAGAACAATCATAGCGTATCACAAGTAAATTGAATGGTAAAATTCCTACAAAAGCAATCATAACTTATCAAAAGTAAATTGAAAAGTGTCAAATACTTTAGTAGTTCTTCCTTGAAGTGAGTTAAGTGGATTTCATGGAATTAAGAATTGCAAGTAAAAAAATCCTAGTGACAAATAGGAGCGATTTCTTCTTTACCCCCTTCCGATAACATAAAAAAGTTCGGTTAGAAATTACTTTATTTCCATAAATCTCATAGCTAACCCATCGTGACATATTTTCCTAACATTTGCACCTCCCTGTATGATATATCCCTACTCCCATATGTTAATGTGATTAACCAAATTGATTCCACCATAACCTTTCCCAATACTTATAGTTTGCAACATATTTTAACAAATCACTTGGTCATAATGAAATGTAAATTAAGTTCTAAAGGTTAATCATCACCATACATATTAAGTAAATTGCTTAGCAATTCTAATTCAATCCATCCTACTTAATCACAACAAGGAAGAATTAAAAGCCTACTCAAGAAGCATGCTTAAAATATCAACAAGATTAATTGATTCAAAGAGAATTCCAATATCAATATTTTACAATCAAAAGACAAAAGAAAGTAAAACAAATGACTTAGCTTTCCCACCTTTACAATGACCATCTGATGGATTAATAACAATCTCTCTGACTCCCTAAGCCTCTGCTACTATTGCACTGCTCCATTTCTCTGTCCGGGAAGAAGATTTGAACATTAGTACACGACAAAAACCACGAAGTATTAACCCAGCAACAATCTAATCTATCCCTGCTAATCCCTATTATTTATAGTCCTCTTCCCTAGCTTCCATGATCTGCATAGACTTCTACACGATCTTCCACAATTCAGAGTCTTGAATAATTGCAACTACAAGTACAGTTGTTGGTGCCTAGGAGCCAAGCTCTCTGCCTATGAATTGGATAATGGGCACCTAAGCGCCCAATGGTTCGACGCCTATTCGCCCACTAGGTGGCGCCTAGGTGCCAAGCTCTCATGTTTGAGAAAGATCTGGCGCATAGGGGCCGGTGGCCGGTTGCCTAGGCACCCAGTAACCCAAGTTGCACACTTCAGCTCCACGTCCTCTTCTGCTTTCAACACTTCAAATCTCTATTATTTCCTGCAATATAAACTCAAAATAAACCATCCAACATACTATACAAATTATCCACACATCAAATACTCATTTATGCATTGCTATCAAGAGTTAATCTCACGTCAAAGAGACTCCAAATATATAATTAAATGATATGCAAATACCCTAAAGAGGATAATGCAACATATGCTATATTTATGCATGAAATATGAGTAAAGTGCACCTAAGTGAAGTTCACTTCAATCACTTATAACACTCAACACATAAAATATTTCATATGACATAATTAAAAGGGTCGCATAAAACCTTTTTAATGTATTGCTGTTAAGAAGTGTGGGGCTTAGATACATTAAACCCTCTTAATACACAAGATAAAAGGTAGGGAATTACAAACCTAAGATAATGAAAACATAAGATGAACATGTTATCAAGGACATATAATATAATATGATATGATATGTGTATACTTTTGTAGATTTACAAGCTATCACTCAAAATGCATATTCACTTGACGCACTATATATATGAAACGAGTATGTGCTAGTGTGTTAGGTTTAGCCTATTATCATGAATAATGATTATAAACTCTAATCTACTTAGAATTTTCTCCTTTTTTTTACTTAATAATTATGTTTTTATTTTTTTTGAAATTAACATATTTGATGATATGTTGGCATTCCCAAAATGACTAGCCATGCAAAATTTAAAGCATATGTAATGAAATAAAATTACATGTTTGAGATTTCATTTCAATTATATAAAAAATACATAACATGTCACAATACGCAAACACTAAGTAACATGCAATTTAACATAGTGTATTACACAAATTGCTAACATAAAAGAAACACAATATTATTTATACAAATATACATGACCTTGATAATAGATACCAGGATCACTTACACTACATTTAATGCACTATAAGAAATATGAAGCAATGTGTGCACAAGTATGCAAACTTATAAACTATTATACAAACCAAACCTAGTCAATGGCAAGAATTCAAGCGTGAACCCTATTCAATCTCACCATGGTTGGTGATGAAGCATTCAATTTGAACATATTGAAGTAATGAATGTCTTGTTAAGAAAGCTTTCTTATTAAAGGAATAATATTCCCTGGTCTGTACTCTTGTGAATATCAACTTTATAAACTCATCACAAGAGCAATGTTATTAAATGAAACATCAAAGGATAAAGCATTTGATACCTAAACCATAACATCAAACAATAGTAATCAATAAGAGGAGGGGAACATAAGTTTAGAGATCTCTAAAGAAAAGATTAAAAGACATAGGAAAAGCATCCTACCCTCTTCTCTAACATCAGCTTGAATTGCATCTCTACAACAACTTATGGCTCCAAATGAGAAGGAAAGAAAAAGGAGATAAAAATACTCACTACAACAGGGTTGGAGTTAGACCATAACATGTCTCGCTCCCCTTTGCATAAGTATAAAATCCTAAGAACATCATATTATACTCATAAGAGCAACCCTTTTTCGTGCACTCAAAGCTATCTTCAAAGCTCAAGCTTTTTCTTAAATGCTTGAAATTATTCTCTTGCCCTCAAAGTGATGGATTTGAAGTTGGCTCGGCCGATGGATTGGAAGTAGGCTCAGCCTCTCCTTTCAACCCACTCTTCAGCTCCATGAGCAAGAAAATGAAAGACCATTCAAACTCCCTCCAAGAGATCTCACTTTGCTAGCCTAAGTTCCATAGGCTGATGCCTAGGCATCAAATATGGTGCCCTAGGTACTACAAGGCATGTGGCAACATAGTTTCACATCCTTTAGCCAAAGAAAGCTATCAAAATCCGTCTTAAACTATGGATAGCCTCATTAACTTGCAGTATGGTCTCAAAGAGATCAAAATATCATCCATAAATGATTTACATAAAAAATGATGCTAACAGTCTTTATTATGGCTATGATTTGTAATATTCTATATTAGTGGGTTTCAATAAAATTTTTTATAGTATTAACATAGGATATTTATTTTTTCCATCTTCTTCAAATAATTCACACTAAGATATTCATATTCATTTAAAATTTTTTATTTAATCTTTCCATCAATCCTACAAAAATTTATTTATAATACACATAAATATACATATTTGATGATTTATTTTAATAGATATTAAATTTCTAACTATGCATTATTCAGATGATGTGTTTAACTTATGCAAATCTTTCTTAAATTATATATACCTTGAATAAAATGTTAGCTTAACCTGTTCTTTTTTCAATCATGGTGTGTGCTGCTTCTAGAAGATATAGACTTCGATAGCCAACCAAATGTAACAAGCAAACCATTTTAGGCCAAACCACATGAATAGCTTATACTTTATTGCAACTACTTGTCTTTGCAAGCATAATAAGCAGAATTTAGGACCTCGCCACTTTAATGCAAATAACCTAGTGAGGCTATTTGGAGCATTTATGCAGTATTGAAAGACATACATACCAACCAGTTACTATATATTTACATATCTAACACCTAAACTTTACTTTTTATATTTATACCACCCAAATCATTCATATCACAAAAAATGCCACTATTTTAACTTCTAAAAATTGAAATGACATGTATGTACAAAATTGAAATTTAGGTGCTAAATATGTGAACGTAGAAGTTGAGTAGTACGTACGTATATCTTCCAAAGTTAATAGAATAACACATTATTGGATAGTCTACAATTTTTCTATTCTCATGAATATTTCATTTGAAGTATTTGGACACGATGAATTAAGATGAGAATAATCCTTTAAACAATTATTCTCTTTCATCCATATTGGATTTCTTAAGTTAACATTGAATTCAAATCCATTGTTTTATGGTGATCCCAATGCTATGGTTTTAACAATGATACTTTCGTTGATAATACACTACATGCCGCCTTCAATTACTCATCATCTAAATCCAATGTAAGAGCCCAACAATTTAAAAAGTTTGTAATTTCATTTCACAACTCTATTCATGAACTTTTGTTTTAAGTCACATCTCGATCATCCTCCTCCACACACGCATTTAACTAATTACTCCATCTCCATCTCCAACTTTCACAAGTAGTTCCTATACAACCGCAGAGCCTCTAATGTCTTCTTGCCATATCTCATCATCTCCATCTAAATCACCCATTCTCCACCCCAATCATGTCAAGATCTAGTCATCCTAGTTGAGCCTTTGTCCAATTTCGTCACACACATGCACATGTTCGGCTCCAAATTGTATAGTTCAACTACTTTTTCACCTCCAAATAAGCCCGACTAGACTTATCATTAGTATTTTCTTTCATATATTGTTCGGATTTGAAAGCAAAATTATTGTGAAGATTTGCATAATCGTGGCAAATAAATGTTGTATGTATGTCATGTTTTTGTGGGTCATCTAATCTAAATAGATGATTTGTGTTTATGATTTTCAAATATTCCTATGACTATTCTTTGTTGTGGCTTCAGAGTATTGGGGCATGATAAAATGCAATGAGATACCTTTCCTCAATCTGTATCTCCTTTTTCTCATCTATTTGAACCCGTTATTTGTCTCTTGGTCACATTAAGATCGCAATACAACAAGATAAATTGATAATTGCTCAATTTTAATTGAACTGAATATTGACAATCTTAATTTTACTAGATCTCAATTTGAATTAATTTAATAGGGAAAAAAAGTAGGCAAAAGTAGAGTTTCAGCCCAAATCTAGAAAGAAATTACAGTTCATTTGAAAAAATTGAAAAAAAAATCAAATTTTAACAAGTTTTATATATGTTGAATCTGGATCTGACATGTGAATCGCACATATGGAATAGAGTGTAGAATGAGAGACAGTGTGAGAGAGAAGGAGAAAATTCAATGTAAATAATAGTGGAATGAAAGAATTGTGTTTGATTAGTCTTTATTGTAGAAATGATCCACCTATTTATAGGAGAAGGGGTATAATGTACATAATTGCATGCTCCCCTGTGCTTTAATGAGGGTGTTACAGGGTATTTTTGGGTATTTACATAAATGAACATACGACTCAGCTATCCTACCCCTTGGTCGGCTGAGATTAGCCGGCTTTGGTTCGGTAAGGCTCGTTCGGCCAACTATACTAGCTTTGGGGCTGTTGATTGGCTCTTGTTGATCTTCAGTCATCTGGACTTTGCTCGATCGGCTACTTCTGTTCGACTGTCGACTATCAACACCTAGATGGAGAACTTTTATAGCTAGAATAATACAATGTTATCAGGCAGAAGGCAAATCACGGTAATCCGACAAGTAGCACACTCCATTAACAAAAGATCCCTTCGAGCTGTTCACGAAGTAAATCCTTTAGTCTCCTAAAGAGTCTCAAAGGCTTTTATGAGGCGGCTGGTGATGTTGGGTGAGAGTTAAACCGCTTCCTTCTCTTGGCTTGATAGATCTTGTTTTTTGGCTCAGACAGCCTTCATTCGACCGGCTTCAAGTTATGACCCAAAAGATATGTACTTAGTCTTCTATTGGCCAGCCTTACGATGCATTGCTGATGTACAATGCCCCATTCTTATGCATTAATGTATCAATCACCTAAATATTAATTTTTTTTTATAGATCACCCAACTTAATAAAGAGGAATTGGGTGAGAACCCAACCTTGACTAATTGGAGCCCAACAGTGCAGAGCCCACTTGGTCATCCTGAAATTACCTCTCCTGTTCCAGTCAATTCCATTTTCTCCAAACCTCCCTGACCAAGTTCAATCAACTAACGCCCTGCTATTTGAACGTGCGACGGAAGAACTCTTGGAAGGACTCCAATGGGTCTCGGCCTCCAACGTCAGCTTCTTAAAAGCTCATGTCATCTCCCTCTCCGGCGCCAAACCCTAAGCATCTCTATCCGTCTTCTTCCTCTCTCCTCATCGACCGCTACCTCGCCTTCAGCTCCCTCCAATCAGCCCACGCTGTTCACGCCCGCCTCCTCAAGCTCGGCCTCCATCGCAACACTTTCCTCTGCAACCGCCTCCTCCATCTCTACTCCCATCTTGGCTCTCTCCTGTCCGTTCTCCGAGCCTTCAATGACATTCCTGTCAAAAACATCTACACCTGGAACATTTTACTTTCCGCAGTATCAAAAGCTGGTCGCCCGTCAGACGCCCGCAAGGTGTTCGATGAAATGCCTGCAAGAGATACTGTTAGCTGGAACTCGATGATGTCCTGCTATGCTGGCAACGGCTTTTTTGATGCCGCTTTTGCACTTTTCTACGCAATGCGGGAGCTTGGGTTGAGAGGTAACGCATACACCATTTCCATTTCTGCATCCTGCGTTTTCTCTCAACCGCATGCTAAGCAGATTCATGGAAATGCTATTCGTTGTGGATTTGATTCTTCCAGTGTTGTGGTTGGAAATTCTCTTATCAACATGTATGAAAGAACCGGCCTTGTTGACTCTGCGTCTTCTGTGTTCCGGAGATTGGAGAGTCCCGATGCCATTTCATGGAACTCCATGATATCAGCTTTCGGCAACTCTGGCCATGGAAGCTCTTCTTTTGAATGTTTTAGATGCATGTTGGCTTCTGGATTGTCCCCCGACGAGTTTAGCATTTCAGCCATTATTAGCGTCTGTGCAGACATTAGGGACTTGGTCAAGGGTGAGCAGGTGTTTGGTAGATGCATCAAGTTTGGATTCCTTTCAAATTCTATACTTTCTAGTGCTGTTATTGACATGTATTCCCAATGTAACAGATTGGATGATTCCATTCGACTATTCACAGAAATGGAGAGATGGGACTCTGCAATTCTTAACTCCATGGTATCAGCCTATGCAAAATCCGGGCTTGTCCATGAAGCTCTGAATCTCTTTGCTATGGCAGTTGGTAGAAATGTTAGACCCACAGAGTTCACTTTTGCAAGCATTTTGGGCTCAAATTCCTGCTTTGGTTTACCTGAGCAGGGCAGGCAGATCCATTGTTATATTCACAAGTTAGGAATGGAGGCAGATGTAATCATTTCAACTGCTTTAGTTGACATGTACATGAAATTGGGCTCAGAAGAATCTGCTACCAATATTTTCTCTTCGATGATTTTCAAGGATTTGATATCTTGGAACACAATGATTATTGGTTTGGCACAGAATGGACAAGGAGAAGAAGGTTTGAGAAAGTTTCAAGAACTGCTTGAAAGCGGTATCAAGCCAGATCGAATCACTCTACTTGGTGTCTTAATTGCTTGCAGTCATGGGGGAATGGTCTCTGAAGGAAAGAAGATACTGTACTCAATGGAAGAAAAACACGGAATCAAATGTGGTATTGAACACTATTCTTGTGTTGTGGAGATGATGGGGAGATCAGGGAGGTTGGAAGAGGCAATCAAAATTATAGAAACAATGCCTTTCAAGCCTAATGCATCCATTTTAGGTCTGCTTCTTGAAGCCTCAAATATTCATGGGAGCTTGAGTTTCACGGAAAAAGTTGCTGAGAAGATGATGGAGTTAGAACCTCAGTGCTCTTTACCATACAACATGTTGGGTCGTATGTATGGGAGAAGAGGCATGTGGGAAAGCATGGCTTGGATTTGGAGGATTATGGAGGAAAGAGGAGTGAAAAGAGTAAGTGAATGCAGTTGGATTGGCATCCAGAATCAAATTTTTACTTTCAGTGATGATGAAATTTTGCATCATGGAGGAGAAGCCATGTATTCAATCTTGGGTTTGTTGATTTGGGAGTTGGTGAAAGAAGGCTATGGAGAAGGATTTGAGGAAGATGAAGATGAAGAAGATGATCATGTATGAGTGGATGGGTTTTCTTGCCTGTCATACATGTTGAACTTTTGAAGCTTGAAGAGGTATTACTTTGTATTTTGCTGCTATAGTTGCCAATATAGTTGCCCTAGCTTTGTTACCAACACCATGTTTAAGCTTGGAATATTGTGTAGATTGGTTGAAACAATAGTGATAGAGTAGAGAACAAAATTGTGAATAACATTTGAATTCAAATATAAAATAGTGATTTTTTCAAGCTGTCGATGTGTGATCCTTATGACAAACTGGGGTAATACTCTAAGACTCATTTCCAAAGTTCAATATAAAATTCTATTTCTAAAAAAATTATATCCTAATAAAAACAAAGTCATTTGCTTTATTATTTTTAAAGCTTAAAGTGCATAAGAAAGTATTTGAGACTAATTGATTGAAGGGGAATATTATTTTTCTAAAATCATAATAATGATAGGAGTATTATATCCTTATTTTTGTTTATCTTTTTTAAAGAAACAAATAAATAAACTATCTTTTAAAAAAATAATAATCAATTTTGAATATTTAATTGATGTGTGAAGTTACTGTAAAGCAAGTTGGTCAATCGCAAAAGTATATGTGTCGATAAAGTAATATACGGAAACCAGTCTGCATATCGATCCCACGAGTATTGTGTTAAAATATTTCTAACGAATGAAATTCTAGTTTACTGAACTGCTAAGTTTAGTTTGAAGTTAGTAAATGCAAGAAATGAATCTAACATTCCTAAAACAGTAGTGCACAGAAATAGCAATAAAAAGTGTTGAGTTTTAGATATGCAAGAGTCATGCTCTTGTGATGTCGGTCATTTAATTTCTTGAAGTTTTTCTATGTCACTCACACTATGTTAATAACCGAAAATATAAGTTTGCTTCTCAAGTTTATGCCTAGATCAGAAGAAGAGTAAAAAACTCATAAAGTTAAGTTTCTCTTAACCTATGATATTTTTCAGATTCTTTAGATCATCTATCTAGGCAACTAAATCCTAACTACAATATGCCTCTTCTATTAGGTTTTTATGGTTAACCTAGTAGTTCCATTATGCAAAGTGCAGAGGACATAGTTCACGATAGATTCTAACTTCTCACTGTGCCCGATAAAAAGTAAATTACGACAAAAAAGTTAACACATTAACATCAGAAATTCATGTATACAAACAAGCTTCAAGCGAATAAAAAATTCATAGAATGAAAATCACAAGAAAATCACGTGTCTTACATCACAGGAGTACGAAACAAAATCAATTATAATGCATGAGAAAAGAAATGGCGAAAATTTTTATAGCATGCATAATAATAAAGATTGCAGTACAAAAGGTCGGGAGCACTCGCCTAGAGTCAATCAATTCTTAGCACACCACGCTCATCTATATTCAACACAAGCTCTCACAAATCTTCCTCATATAATGGCACTCACCTCCCCTTAAAACATCATCAAAACTTTTAGAATAAACATGAAAAGAGGAAGAAACTAAAAAAAAAAACATTCTTTAAAGTGAACTCGAGGGAGAAATCCTTAGAGCTCCAAATACTTCACTAAAATCTAAAGGCTAAGCCCTCAAGGCCAAAGGTGCTTCTCTCATGACAAAAATTAGCTTAGATGCTTAGGTATTGCATTAGAGGTCCAAAATAGACAAAAACTCTCCAAAGCATTTTAATTCATGGACTTCATATTTGAGTTCCGAGCGTCTAGGCGTTTTGACCGGCACTGGTATGGGCAAATGTATGTGCGGATGTGCAAGTGCTCGCGTTGGTGCGTACATTAGGGGTGCGTGCACGTGAATGTAGATGGTGGTTGCAAGAACATGCCCGCACACGAGGGGTGTGGAGTGCGGCAGCAGGGTTGGATGTGCGGGTGTGCAGAGCAGAGGTGTGAGGGTGCATTCACATATGCCGACGCAGGGAAGTTGTGTGTTGGTGCACATGGTTGTGGTTGGAGCACACAAGGGCGCACGCGTGTGCTGAAGAGAGTGTACACACGTATGTCAATGCAAACACACGCGTGTGAAGTTGTGGGTCCGCGCGTGTGCAGGCATGGGCATGCAAATGTAGGCTCACTGATCCTAAATCTTGATTTTTGTCCTTTTTGCTCCTTGCTTTTGCTCTTTTCCTTACTGAAGTGGTATAAATCTTGTATTCTTCACATCACAATAAAAATATCTTTCTCAAGTGTATTATCATGACAAATAAGGAAGATAATATGATATTTAATATAATGAAATCATGTAAATTTTCCTTATATCAACTCTCACAAACTTACTTATTATTTGCTCTCAATTAATCCTGTGACTCTCCAAGACTTGAAAAAATGTTTAGAGTTCTAATGTGGCTTCTTAATTCCTTAACTAGATATATAAGTCTTATGAAGGAGATGTAAATCTCATTTTATGGTAGTGTTTTCTTTAATTGCTAATAACCTAGTCTTTTCTTTAACTATATTCTTTCTAAACCTAAACAATACTTAAAATCCTTAATTTAGAGTAATTGACATAATTTCATTCACCAAAGATCTTTTTAAATCAATTAAGT
Source organism: Papilionanthe hookeriana x Papilionanthe teres (assembly GCA_022702705.1). Lineage (NCBI taxonomy): Eukaryota > Viridiplantae > Streptophyta > Magnoliopsida > Asparagales > Orchidaceae > Papilionanthe > Papilionanthe hookeriana x Papilionanthe teres. The sequence goes on from CM040437.1 coordinate 61,243,700, forward strand.
TTCAACTAACCAACAACATCCCCTAACATTTTTCATGAATATAATATCTTAAGAGTTTCATTAAGAAAGTTTTTAAATCTTATTACTTAAGAGATAACTAAGAAACTTATTTTATATGCTCATGTCAAGCTTCTTTTTGGGGCAGTGGGTCATTTGTTTTAATTTTTTTTAAATCAGATCTTTCACCATCTTTTACTTTTATTTCCTTTTTCGTTTTTAATTCCGACACTTAGATGAAAATTCTCAAATTCTTCTTAATGTGACTCCAAAATATTATAATCCATTCAAAAGTCCAGACTCAATTAAATTAGTTGGATTTAAAAGGCTTAAGTATCTTTGGTTTACTACTAATATTTTAATTACATGTTTTTAATTATTTTGAAACAACATGAGATCAACGGAAAGTTATTAAAGTGTAAGACTTAATTATTAGGACATTAATTCTATTTCTCATTTTAACAAGAGTTCACAATTCAACTAGGGTCATTATATAATCTCATTAAAATATTAGGATTCCACACATGAGTGCCTCAACTTAAAACAGTTCAATCATGAGAATTATTTTAAGACAAGAATACATGCACAAATCCTTCCCCCAAACTTATTTTCTACCGTATGCATGCCATAGGAAAAATTATTGGAAAGACAAAAGCTTAACATGTAAATACAGGGAGTTGATGTCAAACAATTCAACATATTAGAATGTCATCACATGGAGATCACTAATGTGAACCAATAAACTCGAGTAACAATCAGTTCATGTGACTTTTGCATAAGGAAAGCAAAATAATAATACTCAATATAAATTCAAATGAAAATTCAAAATAATTTTTAAATGAAAATTCAAAACAAATATAAAAAGTAAAAACATGCTCAAAACATTAGGTAATTTTTGAGTTATCTCCCAAGATAGTGTTTGGTTTAACATTCTCAGCTTGATGTAAATGTCTTCCTTCAATGTCAAAATTTCATTTTAGCAATCTTGGATCAACCACCTAATCTTTTGTTTGTCTTAGAGTTTTTATTAAATTCTCAAATTTCACTCTTTCTTAGAACTTTTCCCTCTCAATTCAATAATAGTTTTCTAGAGGGTATGTAGAGGATTTATTTAGATTATCATTCATAAGGGTATTTTTTAAATTCATATTTCTCCAAGTTACTTCCCATATTTGTATATCAGTCTTCTCCTCACAAATTGCAAGAAAAGGTTTCCTAAGAGTTAAATTAGGTTTTCCTAAACCTTAGGTTGGATTCTCCCTAGGTTTTTTAGGTTCAAGTTCTAACTCTATTTAGTTATTCTCCTACCTAGGGCTATCTTCCAACTCCTTCTCTGGGGACACTCCTATAGGTGGTCTTATAGGCTCAACTCTCTCCCTATCAATGGCAGGGGTTGTCTTCAAAAGAATAGCATATTATTCCTCAGTCATTATCCAACAAAAGTCATCCAACTCAACTTGCTCTTCAAGGTTCAACTCTTCAGATTCACAAGCTTGGCTTATCTGCTACCCCTAACACCTTTTAGTGTTCATTGCTTAATTGGTTAACTATCCAATTTGATTTTCTAAGTTTATAAGGGTTGCAGCTCAGCTTTCTAACTCATTCCCCTTATTTATCACCAATTCTTCCAAATACTCGCTTTCTTCCGGATAATCACTCTCTTAGTTATTCCAATATTTACATGATTGGCTTGGGTGCTCCATCACTACTGGTTTGCTACACTTTGGTTCTTATTATTCCAATGAAAGTTTGGGTAAGCCAACCAATTTAGATTTTAGGTGTTGGAATATGAATCATCAAACCTAGGTCCTATGGCAGAGTATTCAAAACTCATGAAAATGCTAGCCAACAATGTGTTGGTTTACTTTTGAAAAGGTATAAACTGGATTTTCAGAGGAGTTGTCATTAGGTGTTTAAAGTTCATGTGAAAGCTAGCCATCAATGGGTTGACATACTCCTAAAAATGTACAAATTGTTTTTCTTGAGGGTTTGTCGTTGGGTGTTCACAATTCTTGTGAAAGTTAGCTATCAATTGGTTGATGTACTTCTAAAAAGATATAAACTGCATTTCCTCTGAATTTGTCATTTTGAAGTGTTATCTTGATTTTTTTTTTCAAATAAAAAAAAATGAAAAAAATAAACACAAAAATAAAATAAAGCAGAAACAAAATAAAAGTAAATAAAACTAAATTTTTAAACTTAAACTCTGAGTTTTTTAACTAAAATTCTTCTAAGGTTAGAAATTGTTGATGACTATCCTTGGCAACGGTTTCAAAAATTTGATGTCCAAAATTTCTACGAAGCAAATCGATCAATCATGCAAGTATGCTTGTCGATAAAGTAATATATGAGAACGAGTTTGAGTATCGATACGATAGGGATACTGTCAAAATAGTTCTAACATGTGAAGTAGTAGTTTATTGAGCTGGTAAGTCTAATTTGAAGTGATCAAACCCAATAAATAAATCTAGTAGTCTTAAAAATGTAGTAAACAAAAATAACAGAGAAAAGTGTTGAGCTTTTTCAAACATGCAAGTTTTGTACTCCTGTGATGCCGATCAGGTGGTTTCTTGAAGTATTCCTATGACACCTCTGCTATTGCTGACAACCAAGGATAAAAATTTTCACCTTAAGCTTAAGTCTAAGTCAAAAGAAGAATAAAAAACCCATAAAGTTAAAGTTTTGATTAGCCTTATGTCGTTTCCAGGATTCTTCAGATCCACTATCTAGCTTGCAAAATTCTAACTAGAATATGCATATTTTACCAGGTTTTTGTGTTTAACCTACTCGTTTCACTACGCAGCGAGTAGGGGTCATAGATCAATATAGATTTTAACGTTCTTATTGCGTCCGGTAAAAAAATAAATTATGACTGGAAAGTTAACACATCAACATCAGAAATTCATGCATAAAAACAAACGTCAAGGCAGCAAAAAATCCGTAAGTAAAAATCACAAGTAATAACTTGCTTTAGATTACATGAATACAAAACGAAATCAATCACAATGCATGAGAAAGAAAAGGCGAAAAATTTTATTGCAGACATAATTGTAAAAATTGCAGTGCAAGAAGTCCAAAACACTCACCTAGAGCCAATCAGTCTTTAACAATTCATCACACTCCTCTTCGTTCAATACAACTATCACAAATCTCTTCTCATACAATGGCACTCAACTCCCCTTGCAACATAATCAAACTTCTCAAAATAAACAAGAAAAGAGGAAGAAACAAGAAAAAAAGTATACTCATTCAAGCTAACCCAAGGAAGAAACGCTTAGAGTTCCAAAGACTTTCCTAAACCCTTGAGACTCAACCCTTAAGGCCAAAAAATTGCTTTTCTCGTGACAAAAATTAGTTTATATACTTAATTTATACATTAGAGGTCCAAAATAGGCATAAAAACTTTCCAAATAGGTAAAATTGTGTAATCTGGCCATTTAGGTGCACTAGCGGGCGCAGGTGCTCGCAATGCGCGGCTGCACGTGCCCTGGTGTGTGCGTTGGGGACGTCTGCACGTGGATGTAGAACGTGGTTGTCTGCACATGCCCACACTTGAGGGGCTAGAGTGTTGTTACAAGGCTGGATGAATGAGTACGTAGAGAGGAAGCTCGTGTCTGCACACACGCATGTGGACACGGGGGTGGTTGTGTGCAAGTGCATGCGGGTACGGATGGAGATGCACAAGTATGTGTGTGTCTTGGTGTGCGCGTGTACAAGCTCTGGCACACAAATGCAGGCCCACTAATCTAAAATTTGCTTTTCTTCCTTTTGCTCCCTGTTTTACCTCTTTTTCTCCCCCAATTAGCATAAACTCTGTATCATGCGCATCATAACAAAAATTTCTTTCTCAAGTGTAATATCATGATAAATTAGGTAGATAACATAGTGTGGATGGCTGCTGGAAGGCTAACTGTGCTTGTGTAGGAGGATTATGTAGAGATTGCTTTGGCTTAGTTTTATGTTGGTTTTCAGTTGGTACTTGTGCTGATTCTCCTTTAGTGGCTGAGGCTGAAGCTTTGGTTTTTGGTCTCCTGGTTGCTAAGAAGATGGGCTGGCATTGTGTTGTTTTAGAAACTGACTCCTTACTTTTATGGAGATGTTGTGTTCAAAAGGTTGATGTCCATTGGAGTATCACTCTACAGATGAAGAAGATTGATGATTTAGCAAAGGGATTGACTGTTTGGTGGTCTCATACCAAAAGAAGTGGAAACCTTGCTGCACATTGGGCTGCTAAAGTTGGACTGACACAGGTGGATGCGCAGGTGACCTCTTTTGTTCCTCCTGATTTGTGCGCGATTGTTCTTAATGATTTGGGTTGATGTTGCTGCTTGTTGTTTGGTTTGTTTTTGTTCTTTGTTTTTATTGTTTTTGTTGTTGTTGTTGTTTTTTTTTTTTTTTTTTGGAGTTTGGAGGGCCTTTATATTCTCTTTTTTGTGTGTGAGTTGTATTTGGTGTGTAGATGGTCCTCCTCCCTCCCTTGTATAGAGTTCCTATATATTCTTTTTTCTTGTGTGAGTTGTATAGGGTGTGTAGAGGGAACTCTATTCTTTCTTTGTATTTTTTTCTTGATGAAACGCATAAGGAGCACTAATGCTCTTTCACAAAAAAAAAAAAAAAACATAGTATTTAATTTAATGAAATTACGTAAATACCTTGTATCAACCTCCTTTAGTAATTAGTTCTTATCAACTTGATGCAAAAGCAATTTTTCAATTTGACCAGACCAACCATGTGAGCAATTCATGATCAAATTATCCAATCAAGTCTAATTTTAGTATCTATGGTATCACAAGGCTGCATCCTAATTCTTATAGCTAATATATCACATAACATAACAATATCGTTCAAAAATTATTTTGTTACATTATTGGAAGGGGATGAGATATTTACACATAGAAAGTAAATTTTCTTGTCACATTTGAAATGATGTAGGGCAAGAATAGATAAAGCACCAAAAGCAAATGTTGGTTAAATAAGCATTAAGAAAAATAATCTCATTATTTTTTATATTTTGAATTCAAAAGTTCAAACACTGATGAAGTTTTATTTTTATTATTTTTATTATTTTTATTTTATTGTTATTACTATTTTTTTCTTGTATTATGTTGTAGCCATGGAATGCATATGATCCATCAAATTCTGTACTTAGCTTCGAAGATGATTCTTTTAGATATAAAAATTGATCTCATGCAATTCCTTAAAGACCCATTTTGCGTAGATTGATTCATCAATATCTCAGACACTTAAAGATTTTGTTTGGTTATGTTTTTCATTGCAATAATGCATTTTTCCATTCTATTGCAGATAATCAATCATTCTAACAATATATATTATCAATGTGATAATATATTTATTTTGAAACTATTAAATTAAGTTCGCTTTATGTACTCATTATTTTATAAATGTACTAGCCATGTAATTATATTTATAATTAATAAAAATAATAGTGGTATAATAATATTCAAATATAGTTCAAACATGGATTTACAACTACTTAGATGTGATTTGAATATGATTACTTAGTTAGATTCAAACTAAGTTTGAATAAGTTTCAAATCAGGTTTAAAACAAGTTCAAACCTAGTTTGAAAGTAACTTCTACGATGTGATTCAATTAAAAATGAGTCAATTAAGGTTTATACCATGCTTGAGTATGATTCAAACATTACTTATATTCTTCAAAAAATATTTAAATATGATCCAATTATTTTTTTGACATTATTGAAACTACAATTGCATCAAAATTGAACTTCACTTAAACATGTGAATGTAAGTTATGTGATTTATTTCAATTAACAGTAGCAAATAAGTAAAATAGGACTTATCCTGAACATGGTTCTACAAGAAAGTCTAAACAGATTTAAACACTATTTGGATCATGTTTACACCAAAGTGGTATAAAGATTTGAATTTAGTTTAAATATCTTTTTATCAAAGATTGAGCATGAATTGAACCTCTCATTGACTCTCTATCCCACTTTATGAACAATTTATTACAAAAATAACCTCAACCTTACATTTTATAACTATTTTATTCCTTATAAGCTATATATATATATATATATATATCACATAAATCATTAAAAAATTACTTTGATCATATGCCCTTAATATCATTCATGTTTCATAAATATTTACCCATAAGTACTAAAGTTTGATTAAAATACTTTCTGCCATTCAATTACATCATTATGATCATCATACATACTATAAGAAGATATATAATAATAAAAGAACTAACAAATAACACATGGCTATAGAAGAAAATATAAGGATATGTATTAGAGAACTAGTACATTATCAGTATGTTTAGAGTGCATTATTGTTTGGCAATAATGTATTTGATTTATAGGGTATTTTTATTTCAAATATTTTTGGGGGATATTTGGCCAAATAAACATATAAGGGGGATATCAAACTAAATATGTGCATTATAAGGCATATAAAATTCATTTTTTTTCTTACGCTTCTCTTAAATTTTGCCTTATCTCATTTAAAATCGTGCATGAGGCTTTCACATCGCACGGCTCCTAAGAGACAATAGAAAGAAGAACTACATTCAAGCTCAAGCTTAAGATGGTAACAAGGTATTTTGATTATCAAAATATTATTTAGTTTAACTTAGTAATATTTAAAATAAATTTTATGTACATTTGAGTATTGAAATTTGAGATACAAATTGAAAAAAATAAATTGCAATATTAAAATAAATTACATAAATTATATCGAGTTTTATAAAAAATTATAACCCCACCGCCTCCCAACACCTCCAACTCTCTTGTAGGTGTGTCTTACATTTCACGAGATATAAGGTAATTAAATAACTAATATTCACAAAATTCATTGTATATTTTTTATGTTGTTGAGTTTTATGAAAATTATATAATAATTTATCCTATTTTGGGGATAATGACATATTATAATGACTTCTGTAATAATTTCTTAAATATATAATATTTATTATGTATTTCTTAAGGTTTCATAAGTTTTTAGTAATTCTTACAAAATTTTATTCTATCATTGCATGTTCAGAGAATTATAGTGAGAATAAGTTGATCAATTTAATATTGTATGAAAATCTTATGCAAACATACACACAAATGAATAATGCATACCAATGAGAAATTTTTTTTAATGGAATTCTTATGAAAGGAAAGATCATCTTGTCTCACTGAATTGAAATAGTTTCAATTTAAGTTGCGTATCATTAAAGATAGAATCTTTATAACTAAATAATTCGTTAATATTTATAGTTGATATAAATTGTGGAAGATGATATCAAAGCTGTCATTACAATGTGATTGTTGATTTGTTGGTAAATTTTATAATATGAAGGGTGGTCGACAATTAAGAATGTTAATATTAAACCTGGTAATGGTGAGGAATATCAATACTGCATAGAGAAAGCTGGGCATGATGATGGTGTTAAGAATTGACTTTATTGGTTATGATGGGCGTCAACCTTATTAGTAATGATAAGCATAAGCCTCACTCTTGATGAAAGGCATGGACCTTAGTGGACATAAAGAGCATTGACGTTTATGGTAATAGTAAGTGTGAAAATGTATATTAATGGTGACCATCAAACTTACTTTCAATGATGAACATAAATTTTGATGTAAGTAGTAAGTAACAGCCTTTTCAAAACTAGCAAACATTAACATTTCAATTGATGACATATGTCACCCTTATTAATGATGATAAGTGTTAGAGTTATGGATAAAAATGAGCCTTGATATGCATTGGATTTAGTGTCAATTACATGCATCAAGCTTCTTGTTGATGGTGGATGTCCACTTTGTAAGCAATGATAAATGTCAACCTTGGTTGTGAAAAACCATCAATATTGATGACACTGATAGATGTCAATATTGATGACAATACTTAGTGTTATACTTATTTCTAATAATAAGCATCTTTATTAAAAATGACTAGAATTTGACTTGGTGATGCTGACATACATTAATATTGTTGATAATGATAAATATCTAATTACTGATTTTGGCATGCATTAATTATATGGTAACGACTAGCATCTACATAGTAGTGGCAAATGGCAATCACTCTTTTAATCTTTTTATGGTGACAGACTTTGATATTGTTGGTGGTAATGGACAACAAAATTACAAGCAATGGCAGAATTGAATGTTAGATATTAACCTTATAGAAGATGTTGGTGTCAATTTCAGTGGCAATGATGTGTTTTGCCATGTTGGTATATATGGTGTTAGCCTTTGGACTGACATGGGCATTGATGTAACTGTTGATAATAAAAATCAAACTAATTTTAATTATTGGGATTTAATATTATTGGAGATTTTAAATGCCAGCATGATTAGAGAGCATATACTAATCTTATTGGTGATAAGAAAAACAATATTGATTTTAACAACATCAAATAGTTTTGGTGGCTACAATATTTGTATGCATTATAGTAAATGAAAGGTGCCTTTATTGTTTACAATTCACATTTTAACCATACTAACATTATCAAACATTAATGTCATTATTGAAGATGAACATCTTTATTGGAGATAGTAAGACTTTTTTGATGTTGTGTCTATAGTGGCCGATGACAAACATCAAATGCTAGCTTAGAATTTTGTTTTTGAGGCCTTCTTTCGACATCTTTAAATGTATAGAAGAAGAGACTACTTATAATGTTTTTGAAGAGATCATTCCAATCATTTCAATTACAAATTAGAATACACTACAAAATAAAATAAAAAATTAGAACACCCTAGAAAAAAAATATATATAGCACTTATCATATAATCAAAATTAATACCCCTTAATCATATAATACTTTTAAAATAATTTAATGCCTTGATGTTATCATAACTAAATAATCTTACACTAATTAAATTCACTACATTAATACCCTCATTTCAATTACAAGCATGCTATACTAAAATGATATTTAAAAGCGCATAAATACTTATTTAAACAAAAAGTATTTTATAGGAAACAAGATCACATTATCCTTAATTATTGTCTAAGGCAACATACTCATAGGCTGCTCCTTCATCATGTCGACAAGTAAGGCTGTCAAAATGGCTTGTTGTTCACAAGCAGCTCGTATTCGAACTATTAAGAAAACTGTGTTCGGCTCGTTAGCTAAGTTAACGAGCCCAACTCGAACAAAGATTTATTTGTTCGTATTCGGCTTGAAATATTACTCATCAATTTTATATATATATATATATATTCTGATGTATTTTTAAAACAATTAATTGACTACAAGGCTACAATGATTTATAATCACTTAAAATTATTAATTAAGAAAATAAAATAAAAATTATTAATTTAGATTTAAATGATGTTTTAATATAAACAATAATTTTAAAATTTTGCCCCAATCCTAAACATCTTATGAGTACATAATTAAGGTTGTCAAAAAACTCTTTGTTCATGAAAAGCTCATGTTTGACTCGTGTTCGGCTCGTTAAGCAAACGAGCCGAACACGAACACATTTTTTGAGCTCAAAATATAAACGAGTCAAACCCAAACACACTTTTTGAGCTCGAAATATAAATAAGCCGAACAAAAACTGAGCCTAACCAGCTCGTGTTCGGCCCGTTTACACCCTTATGGACAAGAGGGTTAAAACAGATTTGAATATGCAGTCGCATCCTCCCGCTCTCGAGTAAAAACCTTACACACCCACACTAAGGAAATCCTTGTCAAAGGAGACCTGAGATTATATTAAAATAAGATGAGAATTAAAAAAAAACCCTTGATTAAATTGATTAATAAAAAAACATATATATTAAAATTAAATAAATATTTAAAAAAATAGTTGTCCTTTTACACGTTAAACAATAAACAGATTTATGCTTAAAATTCTTTAAGTTATTTAAAATTTTTTAAAATTATTTAATTGTATATATCAATGAAATTTAATAATAATTAATCAGACAATGTACAAACTATCAAGTGCATTACTTCACCTACAACCCTATAATTAAACATATAAGATCTGGACATTTGACTACATTTAAAAAAAAGGATTAGTTTATACTAATGAAACAGCATTAAACAAACATTTTGATGTTCTGCCTTTTTTTAAGTTGAAGAGGTGAGCCCAAAAAAATATATATGTGATTCAAACCTACAATCTCACTATGAAAGTCTCCACTCTCAATCACTATATCGCAAATAAGTGCTCATATTTTGATACGCTTAATGTATGCACATTCCGCATTTGAATTTCAGGACTCATTGAAGAGATTGATTGAAGAGACCCCTATTGAACGGGGAAATTATTGCATACAGACAACGTATGCAGCGCTGCATACATTGTCCGCTCAAATAACCAGAGAATAACCTCCACGATTGTGTATTTCAGAATTATTGAGAGGATATTGAGAGGTTATTGCAGCATTAATTCCAAAAATCTCCCATTAACCCCCTAATAACGCCCTGATAACCTCCAAGGTTTTATTTTTATATTTTTTATCTGTTATTCGGAATTTTGTGAGGTTATTGAGGCATTAACTCAAATAAGGCTGAAATAACTTCCTAATAACCTTCCAATAACCACCGCGGTTCCATTTTAATGTTATTCATAGGATTATTATGGGTTATTGAGAGGTTATTTGCGGACAACGTACGCAGCGCTGCATACGTTGTCCGTATGCAATAATTTTCCCTATTGAACGATGATTGTTTTTCTTGTTACCATGTACAAAGATTTGAAACTTTTTCTCAAAAAAATATAAGTGAGAATGTATATACGGTTTGCCTCAAGTTCCACCTCTATAAAGCTTCTGCTTCGCACGGAGGACAGCTTGTTTTCATAAAAATCAGCAGGGCTCTTACAGAAACAGGCAAGGTCTCCTGCTTGAGGACTTTTCAGTCAAATCTTATTGGAATATTTAAGAAAACAGAAAAAGGAAATATACAACTGCAATGATGATGTACCTAAGCATCATAATCATTAGCAAGAATAGATGAGAACGATAAGAGATACAGCTAGGATTGCAATAAAATTAGTAATCTTTCAAATATAACATATTTTACTTTATTTTATTATCTTTATTATGCTAACGCCATGATCATTCAAAAAAATTAAGCCAATTTTCAGTAATGGGGTAAGGCATATTCGTCCATATTATAAAAAACCTGTGGTAAATTATTCTGCACACATACTCTTCCACGTTGTCAAAAACCAATGCCCATGAACTGTACAGGCCTTAGCTTTCATCATCATCCTCATTATTCTGCAAAGAAACACCTCTTGCTTTTGCTCTGTAAAAGAAGAAAAAATGATGAAAACAAGAAAAGAGTTGAATGTTCGTGAGAAAATGAACTTACCGGCGATGTGCGGGTACAGCCCTCTGGCTTCCTTTTAAAGACGGAGCATCTTTTGATGGTGATTTGTCCGCACTAGTGACTTTAGCTATGTAAGACAAAGGTTAGTCACATGCAAATACTTGAAAGAATATTTCAATGCAAGTAACGAGGAGTGGTGGGCAATTCTTAATTCAATATCGTTCAGGAAAATAATGTACAGTAATTTACAGGTTTTTGACATTATTTGAGTGAAAGCTCTACACACAAATGCAGAAGATCCACATACCCCCTCTTTAAATGATGAAAGAATAAACTGCAAACAATTTAGATAAAGAACTAAGATGGCCAAGAATATCCGAAGGGCCAATAATCTTACAAGAAATATCAATAAGCTTCTCCTTCCCCGATTGGTTATAAATCTACTTGGAGCACATCTAGTTATAGCCCTAAAGACACCAATTTTTCAGGTTCATTATTGAATGTTTATGGCACCCACTGAAGGTCACTGCTGTACTCATTCTATAAATTGTTTTCAAATTCATTCAATTATTTTTTGACATATAATATTATAAGAAATCTGAAAGTCCTAAAAAAAAGGTAAAGAGGAGAGTAAACAATTTTTTTTTAAAAGATTTATATAATATTCCCCAAAGGAGAAAAGGAACTTTATCAAATAGGCAAGGCATGATTTAAGATTTTAATCAAATTAGATAATTCAGAAACAAAGATAAGGGGATCACAGTTAAAGATGAAGCTATCAGAACTAAAATGCTATTTTCAGAAACTATGAAGTGATATATCTTCTAGTTAGAAAACGATACTAAATTCTTATTCTTCTATATAAAACATTCAAGATACTTAAAACCACCACAAATAGGTATCACATAAGCTTTTAAAAGATATTGATATGTAATTTTTAATATCAAACTATTTAAATTATATTTTATATACTACACTTTGTTCTATTAATTCTAAGCCATCAAATCTTCTTAAATTTTACCCATTGTTCCAACTTTTCACTTGTATCAACACATATCACTGGTTAGAGTTGTCACCTGTGAAATAAATTACACTAAGGCAATTACTTTAAATATAATTTCAAAGAATCTATAACCAAGACAAAAAGATTTGAACTCAATGCCAATGCATATTGTAATCCTAACCATAACAGAAAATCTTCTAACCAGTCGATAACTACTAATATTAATTGATTCTCCATCAAACATATCCTTGATAGCTTCAACATAATTTTGACACATCTTTCTTACTGTATACCAACTCATTATTTTGATAATTAGATTATATTCATTCTCAGTATCAATAAAATTTATATGAAAATCATTTCTTTCTATATTTTTTCATTAATTACTTAACTCAAAATTCTCTTCCCAAGTGGATCTTCTTGGCATGAAACCCAGATTGATTATCAAAGCCAAGACAATTTTCTCAAGTCTAGTTCATTACTCTCTCAAATTACTTAATTATATGACTCAAAAGTTGTATATATCCCTATATAAGTTTCATAAATTTGAATATATAATATCTTATTAAATATTGTATCAAATACTTCTCCATTGATTTGGCATCAGCTATATCCAAGTGTATGATATGTAACTTTAGTAATCATGATAATAATAATTACGCATCAATTAGAAAATAAAGTAATATGTAAGTGTGACAGATTTAGGTATCATGGATCGTGTGAAAGATTCAGGTAGCATTGATTTATGATACATTAAGAATAAAGATATAAATACATTTTTTAATTAAATGTTACTTCAAGAAATTTTGAATAAAAATGTTGAAAATATATAATTTGAGTATATTGGATCTATATTTAATCTTTAATGTTGTTGTCAAATTTTCCCTTTGATTAATTTTATCTTCCATACAGCTTTGATTAACTTCCATTCCGATGTGCAATCCACTTTCCTTCTAAGGTTAGCTGCTCTTTTCATTCATTTCTTTGGAAACCGACTTACAAATATGTGTGCCATATTTTTTCACTAGAAGCATAAGTCACTCTACTCGCATCTATGTTAGCAAGATTGGAATGTGGATCGAGGCACTAAGTGCTTTCCCTCGAGAAATCAGTCCAAGAAAAGCCATCAGACGAAATCAATTTAGTCAAAGCCATACAACAATTCCTAAAGAAAAGAATTCGCCCGCTCCACTTTTAAACTCATGTACTTGATGAAGAAGATAGACAATAGATCTTCACTCACATGATAGTATCTAAGCTCGGTGAGTGCACTGCACCATGGCAGGCAAAGCAAAAGAAGAAATGATATTATGTAAAGCTTGAGTGGGTGAAAGGAGTTTAACATCCACCCAATCATTCTATAAGAGAGGGATACACAAAAAAGCAGCCATTGCTCTACACTTAGTACCTAACAAGAAAGACTAATATGGATGCTTAAAAAGGAATATCATCTAAGAAAATTTTCTATGGGTAAAAGACGGTCAAAATTTTCATTATCATGGGCCTAAAGTAAATGTTACAATGAGAGTAGCAAAGAACTTGAAACAGAAAAAAAGAAGGATCATAATATGATAAACCGCCAATACAAAAGAGACAACGAACCACAATAATAAAGATTTATGTGGCTGGCTTCAGCCAAATCTTCATCCGTAATAAAGGAGGTAGAAATCCAATCTATAATCAGTAGAAACCACAATTATTATGTACAAATTAAAAGAACTCACCAACCTTTCCAAAACTTTAATTGATTACTTCTGTTATTAAATTTTACTAGTGTTATATCTAAGGTTGTGTGTTTTTAAGCCTTCAGGAAACTTTAATTGATTATTTCTATTATTAATTACAATGCTACTGCGGACTACAAATTTCCTTGCTTACTTTGCGGTAGCCGCATAGCTACGAAGACAGTTTTACAGGTGCCCAAAAATATTCACAGAAAGCTGTGACTACTTTAGGTTGGCAGTTGGGCTAGAAGACTTCACCGCCGAGAGTGATCGGGTGTGGAGAGTTTCCCTAGAGAAAAGCTTATCTCGTGACATACAATATCCGCATTTTAAAAATAATATTATCATATTAATAAATATTATTTTAACGGTCTTTATTTTTTAGTTTTTGTAGTTATGCTACTCATTGTATAGTAAAGTATATTTTTATTCTGTAATGTTCTGCAGTTGATATTTGCTTTCAAGTATAAAATGTACTAGTATGAACAGTTCTATTGTAAACAACATTACAGTAAAGAGGCAAAATGGTCATTTGTCCAAAAACATCTACATCACAGCTGTTTTGAAACTGCAAAAAACAAACAGACAACCAGCTTATCCCCAACAACTTATTAATAAGCTGCAGCTGCCCCCTAATAGACCCTTAAACAACAAAAGAATATAATATAGTTAGGCCAGGAGGCAAGGACAACCTCACACACATAAATGAACTCACAAAGCATATGAGATGGAAAGCAAAAACAATCTTGATTTCAAGCCTTCACATTCTTTCTTTTACTTCATTTTATATCTTGGACTCTTTCTATTACTATTGAGAATTCTTGTTTGAATATTCACACTAATTCTTCTTAAATAAGCATATAATATAGACTTATTTTCTTTTAAATTACTTACTAATTAGTAATTTTTTCCTATTCATATTTGACTAGAAATAACATAAATCATTTCATAATCATGACATATTATGAAGGCTGCTAAACATTATAAAATCAAGCAATATTGTAAAATTTGCATTTCAGTTAATTGAAGCATATGTATGCATTGTTTGCACTTCATGCTTCAGATGGAACCAACCTCCTGCATGCCACATTGTACTTCACGCATTAACAACCATGCACTAAAATAATTTAAGCTAATTATGCACCCATCATAATTCATACTACTGAAGTGGTCATCTCTACGCCCTGGATGTT
The DNA here is from genome assembly GCA_022702705.1 of Papilionanthe hookeriana x Papilionanthe teres. Lineage (NCBI taxonomy): Eukaryota > Viridiplantae > Streptophyta > Magnoliopsida > Asparagales > Orchidaceae > Papilionanthe > Papilionanthe hookeriana x Papilionanthe teres. The sequence goes on from CM040437.1 coordinate 61,258,891, forward strand.
GTAATGGTATGACCTACTAGAAGTAATTATGTAACGTAAACATGATGACTATGATCAAATTATGCAACACAAGTTCATAGATGCAGGTATTCAACATCCTTCCAAGCTCGCTGTCATGGTTAATATTGTCCCCTGTTAATTTTACATTTACATTTATGTTCATGTCCATGTCATTTAGGATAAGAGGCATTTATATGAAAGATCATGGCTACTTCTCCTTTCTCTCACCTCTCTTACTTTCTTCTTTCCTGGCAAAAAAATCTGTTACTTTTTGCCCTTGCTGCTGCACAACAAGTTTTGAGACTTTCCTTCCAATGGCTACATCATTCCACCATTGAAAGCGTAAGTTAGCTTGTTAGAATATTGGTACCTCAAAAGTCCCAGTGAATAATACTAATGCTGTTAAAATTTAGTTTGTCATCATTTTATGCCTAAAATTATTCCAAGAGTTCATATGAGCAAGAAGCAACTCGCCACTATTTCATCAAAAGTGGAATGCTCAAATATAGGTGAAGAACCCAAAAAAAACCCTAAAAGTTTCCCGCTATGACGTGCAATCCTCTGACTCTTTTAGCTCTTGTGAGAACCAAAGAAACTTGGTTGAGTTTATCGACCTTAGCAACCCCAGTACATTGCATTAGGGTAAAAACTAAAATCTACAAGATTCATTTTAAAAGTTAGGTATATATTTTACAACAACAAAAATTCCTAGTCAAACAATCATGTGTCACGATAAAAAAAATGTCATGGCCAACAATTCCACGCACATTATTGCTTCCTATATGCACAAACACATTGCAGTATTTGTAACTAAAAAATAATGACCTAGCATGACAAATGAAAAGAAAATATTTAGTCCATACCCCACTGATCTCTGCACCTTTCACTCGTAATCACAAAAGTTAAAATCACAGGAATCTATATTAACCACATTTGCATTGATTGTCATGTCTTCAAGAAGGTTCCATCTATGCGTTGCTCCCTCTTCTTTAACGTCTAACAATGTCTTTTGATATGCCCTTGGTACAAGTAACAGGAAAATAGTTGCTCCTAAAAGGCTTGCTTATAGATGTTGATACATACTCCAATACTTTTCCACTAATGAACGATGCCTCACCTTTTTTTTTTCAACAAAACACTCCAACTAAGAAATTACATCATGAATAATAATAATTTTTTCACATCAAGCTTTTGGCATCTCTCACATATATAATGTCACAAGAATGCTTATCATGAGATAAATAACACAACAATAATAAAGTTGATCTTTATTATCAATATTTCTCAAATCACAAATAACTGAAGTAAACGAATTCAAATGTGATCTGATCGGTATATCTACTTTTGATATAGAGAGGGGATTTAAACCATAGATAACGATTCAAGTTTGAGATGTAAACCCTTTTTAGTTGACTCCACTAACAAGTTCGTTAAAACCTCGTCCAACAAACACATTGGATCGCCATAAATGCCTTGCTAGGCAAAGACATGGCGTATATTGTAACAACCAAGTCAGTGCCCATGAAAAAAGGTAGACAATCCAATCTAAAATCAACAGAAACCACAATCATGATATACAGATCAAAAGCTTTCACCAACCCTTACCACATCATAATATAACAACACACTCATGAACCCTAATCCCTTAACTCAAAAGAAGAAACTCCAAAGGCTCTAACAAAGAGATTACCTCATAAAGAAACTTCATTCTTTTTCACATACACCTCAAAGAACCCACAAATTATCCAAGAAACTCTAACCATTAGAAGTGTATATCGATGAGGAATGAGAGACATCTCTAGTTTCTTCTAAATCCCAACAAAAGAATTGCATAAAATCAACGAAAAACCCTGCATGTAGGCCAAGAAGGAAGACACAATCTGGGTCCAAATCTTGGGAACAGAAATCCTACACATTCACATATCCAGATCAAGGCATAAACTTCCATATGAACTGGGAAGAAATTCCAAGGCCGTCACACAATACCTAATCTTACTCCTATCTATGCAATGAATTAATAAGAGAATATTCATTGCCTAAAAGAGTCAATATAATACTAAGATTCGGTAGTCAATCTAATAAACTTGTTTATAATACATAATATTAATTAATGTATCAAGCATTGGTTCTCGGTAAGTTATACCTACGTTAACAACTCGTCATTTTCAATCTATCATATTCCTTTGAAATATCACTTAAATTGATTTTCTACTCTACTATATACATCTCTCAATCTATTTTTCATTGCACATACATAACACACCCACCCACCACACCCATGTGCCCACACATACCCCCATTCACACATAATACATCAATACACACCACACGTGCAATCACACGCCAAAGAAATGGACTCATTAGCACACTGGCAAAACAAAACAGCACAAACACCTACCCGCACACACCAAATGCACGTGTGTGCTTATAGAGAGGGAGACTCCTATACATTTAGAATGAGAGTTGTTTATCCTTATGCACTTTTTGCCATCGCATGCAAATCTTAAATGCATAACACTAAAAGTAGCTGAAAGATAAAAATCGTCCTTTAACTAACTAAAAATCTATGATGGATGTTGAAGTTGTGTGAGAAACTCTCTCTCTCTCTCTCTCTCTCTCTCACTCACTCACACTCTCTCTCTCTCACTCACATAGACACACACGCGCGCCAATGGGTCATTAATTCTGGTGCCATGGATCACATGACAGGTAAACAAAAATTCTTTTCAACATTTCATAAACATCTCTCTTCTGTCACCTTCGCAGATAGATCTGCCTCTAATGTCCTTGGTTATAGTACCATTAATGTTACACCTACACTACCTTTAACGTCTGCCTTTAGTTTACCTAAATTCTCTTTTAATATTATCTCTATTAGCAAAGATTATATTAGCTCTTAATTGTTGTATCTTATTCTTTTCTGACCATTGTCCTTTTTCCAATCATATGACAAAAAAATTTATTGGTAAATGACGGGTGCTATGTATTTTAGATAACAAACTATCTCGACTCAGCATATTCCAGCACCTTGTCTTTGAATGAGGCCCAGTATCGATTAGGGCATGGGCATCCATCATTATAAATGCGAAAAAAAACTATGCCCTCAATTTCAGCAATTATCATCTTTAGATTCTGAATCGTGTCAATTTTCTAAACACATCATTGGTCTTCTGTTCTCAGAATAAACAAAAGAGTTAGGTCATAATTTTGAGTTAGTTCATTTAGATGTATGAGAACCTTGCCTTGTTTTATCTAATGAATTTTGATATTTTTTGTCACTTTTGTGGATAATTTTTCTCATATGATTAGACTTTATGAAATTTTGTTCTGAGTTACTGTCACATTTTAATCTTTTTTGCTGAAACTAAACTCAATTTAAAGTTCATGTTACGATTCAGAAAAGCGACAATATAAAATAATATTTCTCTGCACATTTTCAGATACATGACACAAAACATGATGGATCACTAGTCATTCTGTGTCGATTCCCCATCCCAACAGGGAGTAGACATCTTGAAACAATTAGAGCTCTTTTATTTCATACTATTGTGCTCAAATAGTTCTGGGTTGATGTAGTTTCTACTGCATAATTTTGATCAATCAGATACCTTCTACATAACCAAATAACTACCAAGTTTGATTTCCAACCAACTTTTTCTTTCTCAATAAATCACGTATATTTGGGTGAACTTGTTTCTTGTTGACACTCGTCCATGTGTTTCTAAACTGGACTTTAAGCCATTAAGTGTCTCTTTCAATATTACTCTCGTTTGCAAAAAGGGTATCAATGTTTTAACTCTTTATTAAAAATGTACACGGTCTAAGTTAATGTCACCTTTCATGAACAAACGTCATTCTTTGGTGACTCGTCTTTGCCTAAATTCTCACAAGATTTTGATGAGTTGTTGATGTATCACATCATCAGTTCAGCTCCAGTTCCACCACCAGTGTCTTAACCTGAACCACCTAGCACCAATGTATACTCAAGAAGACCTCATCCCCCTATCCCAGTTCAACACAGATATCCTCTTCTTTAGTGGATCCTTCTCCTAGCGACATCGATTTACCTATTGCTCTGGAAGAGGTATACGTCAATGCGTCGACCTCATTTCCTCGTGTTGACTATGATCAATTATCTTATACTTCATACTTGTTTATTGCTTCCTTTGACTCTGCTGAGGTCCTTAGATCTATTTAGCAAGCCCTATCCCATTCTGGGGGTGGTGGGTAGCGATGCATGATGAAATGAATGCCATTCAAAATGGAAACTACTTGAATCACCCTGTGGCAAGAAAATTGTCCGTAAATGAGTCTTTGCAGTTAATTTTTATTCTGATAGATTTGTAGCTCGGTTGGTTGCTAAGGGTTATGCTCAAAATTATGGGATTGATTACTTGGACATGTTCTCTCTGGTAGATAAGTTGACTTCAATTCGTCTCTCTATGCCAATAGCTATAATGAATAATTGATCCCTGCACCGGCTTGATGCGAAGAATGTCTTTCTGTATGGTGATCTTTTAGATAGGAAGCAACCTCTTGGATTTGTTTCTTGGGGGGAGTTTGGGAAATCATGTCATCTTCGGAAGTCACTATATGGATTCATGCAAAGCACTCGGGCATGGATTGGAAGATTTACTCAAGCAGTATAAGAGTTTGAGATGCAAAAGAGTAAAAGTGATCACATTGCCTACTACAAGCAATCTTCTTCTAAGATCATTTTTTTGTGGTCTATGTTGATGACATTATTATTACTAGAAGAAATGTGTAGGGAATCTTATTGTTAAAATCATTTCTTAAAAATCAATTCAACATTAAAGATCTAGGTTCTCTGAAATACTTCTTAGAGATTGAGGTATTAAGGAGCAAAAATGATATCTTTCTATCTCAAAGGAACTTTATTTTGGATTGTTAGAAAAAAATAGAAAAAATTGGAGGTCAAACCATGCAGTACTATGATGCTTAATAATCAACAGTTTATCAAGGATGCAAAGTCTAGTAATAATCTTGAATGATATATGAAATTAGTGAAAAAAATTAAACTACCTCACAGTGACTTGCCCTCAAATTGTGTATTCATTTAACACTATAAATAAGTTCATTTCTTCCCCCACATTCTATCATTGGTCAGCTCTAAAATAGATACTATGTTACCTCAAAGGAGATCTTAGAAAAGGGATTCTATATTACAGGCATAAAGATATTGAATGCTTCTCTAATGCAGATTGAGTAAGTTCCAAGATTGATCGAATATCCATTATTTGACATTGTGTTTTTTGTTGGTAATTTGCTCTCATGAAAGAGTAAAAAACAAAATGGAGTGCCAAGATCCAGTGCAGAATCTGAGTATCGAGTAATGACAAAGGCTTCAAGGGAATTGATGTGGATCTCCCAATTCCTGACCTAAATAGGTTTTAACATGATGGTTTCAGTAAAGTTATCGTGTGATAACCAAGCTGCAATTCAAATTGCTTCAAACTCTGTCTTCCATAAATAACCAAAGCTCATTGAAATAGATTGTCATTTTGTTAATGAAAAAATTCAAAAAAATGTGATTTTGATAGCTCGTGTAAGAACTGGGGAACAACCAGGGGACATCTTTACAAAGAACCATAATGGAGCTAGAGTCACTATATCTGCAATAAGCTTGACATGATAAATATTTATGCTCCAGCTTGACAAAAATTGTTATGGAAAGTATAAAATCTAATTGTTGTATATTAGAAAGTGTGTATATTAGAAAGTGTGTATATTAGAAAGCTTGATATTAAATACCTATTTAGAAGAGATCCAATTATAAGATCTTTTCTATATTAAAAATATTTCTAATTTATAGAGATGAGTGCATATAAACATGTAATATATGCTTTCAATTGAGGAATAAGAAAAAATGAAGTTCTAATAACATTAAAAAAGACAAGCACAATTATTTCCTGACTCAACAAGGGCTGTGATAAAAGGAGATTTCTTGGACGCTTCTTGAAATTGGATAAATTTAGCATATTCATCTGCAGAAATTAACAATGTTTGACTTTGAGAGGCCTCAATAGTAATGACTGTGAGCTAAATGTGATCAAGAACACTTCTAATTCTTTTCAAGTAACTTCTAACACATCTTCCTTGTATGATCAGATTCATGACAATAATAGCACGCTATCTTCGAACCTTAAATTCCAAAATTCAGAGTTCCACTTCCATAATTACCATGAGAGATAATTCTATTTTACTGGATAGCAGAACACTAGGTTGTTGCACAAATGAAGCTTGAGAACTTGAAATAGTATGCAACACTCTAATATAAGCTTCCATCGGAGTAGCAACTCTAGGGTCAAATAGGATCTGTGATTTTGACACATTCATACTGGGAGTTAGGACAGCTAGAAAACTCATAAAAGTCATTTGTTCTATTTGATACTGTTAAATCCAAACATCGGTACAGAAGGGCAATAATGCATTCAATTCTTCATAAGCATGTTTAAAGTGCACATGATGCATGTTAAGAGATTGATCTCTTATTGCTCAACTCGATAGAACTCCTTGCATACATCAAAGATTTGAAAAGTATTTTCTCCGATAAAACACAAATATGAATTCCTCTATCGCATTTTTAACAGTCACAATGGGTAATATAATTAGATTAATCAAGTTTGATAGAGTTTCACATTTGTATCAGCACAAGGGCATCCACTCTCATACATGCAGAATCTCGTCAATGAAGTGACTCTCATGGGAAATACTTCTCAAGTAGTCTCAAAGTTTTATTCTAACAAAAATAATTGATGTCATTTAGCTTTTCATCAATAACTTTAGCCACTGATGGAACCAAACATGTCATAACATATCATTGTTCCATAGCCACAATTATCACCAAATATTCAAAGAGACTGAATCGGTACTGGAAGGAACGAAGCAGAGGATGGTCAAATACTAATAGCACTGAGCAATAGGAGACAAATTAATCCACAAACAATGAAGCCAACAAAGCTGACAAACCTGAACAAAGCAGCTAACAATGTCAACCTAAGCCGGCAAAGTCGATGAAGGTGACGAAGGTGAAGAAGATCAGCGAGGCAGATGAAACCGATCAGGACAAAAGGAAGCAAACTGCAGAAAAACATCGCAAACAAATTGGACAAAGACAGTGATGCAGATGAAGCTAAACAATGCAAGATGCACTAATCCAGTCGCAGGATGAAGGCAACGCAGACAAAGTCGACAAGAGATTCAGACGGGCAGAAGAGTGATCCAGATGCGCGATCCAGATGATGCAAATGACACCGGCAAATGAACGAGGAATCCAGACGAGGAAAACGAACGATCCAGTAAACGAGAGATTTATATGAGGCAAATGTACAATCCAAATGTGCGACTCAACCGACGCATACGACGTCGCCGAAGACAGAGACGACTCTCTTATACCATATAATGGGAAAACTTCATTTCTTCTTTTTCCTCAATTAAAATCATATGTTGCATATTTATATACACTCCTATCCCTATCGATTATAGATTAAGAATATTTCTAATATAAAAAAGATCATGGAATTAGTTCTTAATTTACATGCATCACAATATTTTAGCCATTAGATTTAATATTTTTCATAGTAGTCTCAATCTATTTCTCATTGTAGCGTGCATGCATAACAAGCCTACCCAACCACGCCCATGTGCCCGCACACACCCCATTCACACACAACACATCAATATTTGCATGTGTAGACCCACCCATAAACACTGCACGTGCCAAACAAATGCACTCAAAGTACACTGGCAAACCAAAACATGCACAGACACCCGCCTGCGCACACCAAATGCAACTGTGTGCTTATAGTGAGGGAGACTCCTATACATTTGGAATGATAGACTTATTTATCCTTATGCATTTTTTTGTCATTACTTACAAATTTTAAATGCATAGCACTAGAAGTAGCTAAAAAATATAAATTGCCTATTAACTAACTCGACTCTAAATCCATGATGGATGTAAAAGTTGAGTGAGAATCCCTCTCTCTCTCACTCCCTCTCTCTCACTCCCTCTCTCTCTCTCTCTCTCTCACTCTCCCTCTCTCTCTGTAGTTGTGTTATTAGATGTTCCTATTTTGGCACTCAAAATGGGCGAGAAAATAAGATCCATGAAGTTCAAAACTTTGATGTCCGTAGACAAAATCTGACCATTCAATAGCATAATAATATTTCCATTTTCATCACTCCTACCAGGAATGCCAATTCGAAGGTAAATTCATAAGAAGTACGTAGATATTAGCCTACCTGAAGTTTGTTCTGCTTCAGAAATAACCAATTCTTTACTTCCTATGTTGTCATAAATATGGGATGCTTTTTCCGGACCCTTTGCCTTAGGCACCTTCCTTTTGTTTGTAAATGAAAGCGCATCAAGCTGCTTCTGCAAATTTTCGCTCCTATCCTGATAAATGTTAAATTTTCAAAAAATAAAACAGTCAAATCTATAAGCTCATCCATTTAAGTAATTTCACAAATTCAACTTGATAAAACATGGTAAGACCCCTAAACAGCAGCAAAGTTCATTCAAGCATCATCAAAACCGCACAAAAAATGAAAGACACAGATAGGATGGCCTTATTGTAAATGGCATGAAATTTCAAAAGTCATTCTCGAATCAAATTAACAATGAAGTGAGCACTCAGTTACTGCCCACGTATCTACTTTGCAAAAGCAGTGCTCTCCTCGACTCTAAAGAACCACAAAACATTTCGTAGCAACAAAAAGAGGCTCAATCATGCGAAAGCTTGTGAGCAAACTACAGACAACAAAACTACAGACAACAACAACTATTAATAAAGCCATCAACAGCAGTTTTTTCACACATGCAGTACAGATGATGAAAATATCTTGTGAAAGGATGAAACGGATGTCCTCCAAATAAAAAATGAGAAATGACATGTCTTAGTCGTGCCTGACGAGGATTGCCGAAAGCCACCCACCATCTCTTCAGAGAGAAGACACTATGCCCGATTTAAAGGTCCGTTTGTGACAGCTTTCTTACAGTTTTGCTTGCTATATCATTCTTACTAGTCAAAAAACTTTGTGGAGCAAGATAACATTTTATAACTAGATTACTAGTTTGGTAGTTAACAAGAAACTTGTTGTACGATTTTTCCAAAAAGAAAAAAAATCTATAATGCATATAATAGTTTTTAGAAAAAAAATGTATTTTTTTCCACAAAAGTTATACGTCAGCATTTACATGTAATAACAGGCAATCAGTTCAAGCCCTAAGTGAGTTAAACTAAAAGCCTATCTTTCTAACAATAGCATCTAGCTTGCACATAGCTCCGTCTGCTATTTGCACGAGGTTGGATACAACTATAATGGTGGTAGCAGTTTGGAAAATTATATCACGTCCCAGGTCCGGAAGGCGGTACTCACGGCAACGCAGGGCATGATAAAATGGAAGGAACATGTTTTGTATTTTCAAAGAAAGACATACATGCAATTAAAAGAAAATGAAATGTACATTTTATTAACACTAAAAAGTTTACTTAGACAACTGAACTGAAAATAGAAAACTGACTGAATTAAAACAAAATGATAACATGGAATAACTACCCAGACCTAAGAAAAAATAGCTAAAACAAATACTAAGGAAAAATATCAAAACTGAGAATCAAAAACAAAAAACTTGCTTCGGTGGAAACTGTCTTACTGGTAGTTGAATAGAACCTGTTATGCAAAAATCAAGAAATGAGTTTGACAAACTCAGTAAATATTAGCTATCTATTAAAACATAAATGATAAGGGGAATGAGGCACGCAGTATGATAACAAAACAAGAAGAATCACTAGGTGCATATGTAACGGTGCAAGACTAACAACAACAGCAACAACAACAACAACAAAGCCTTAATCCCACTAAGTAGGGTCGGCTACATGAATCCTTTTTCTCCATTGCGTCCTATTTAGTGTCAAATTTTCGTTTAATTCTAAAAAATTAATATCATTTTTTATGCAATAAGCCCAAGTTTTCCTAGGTCTACCTCTGCCTTTCTTAACATAAGTTGTATTTAAAACATCTACTCTCCTAATCAGATCATCAGGTGGTCGACGTTTAATGTGACCAAACCATCTAAGGCGACTCTCTCTAATTTTATCCGTCACTGGTGCAACACCAACCATTTTACGAATATATTCATTTCGCATTTTGTCTTTAAGTGTAAAGCCACTCATCCAGCTAATCATTCTCATCTCGGCAACACTTAACATTATGCTTCTCTTTTAAAGGCCAACATTCAACTCCATAGAGCATTGCAGGTCTCACCACCATCTTATAAAATTTTCCGTTCGACCTAAGCGGTACTTTTCTATCACACAATAGGTCGGACGCATTCCTCCACTTCAACCAACCAACCTGAATTCTACTATTAACATCCCCATCTATATCACCATCGCTTTAAACAATGGACCCGAGATATCTAAATCTTTCACAGCTTTTAATAATTTGATCACCCAAAGTTACAATTCTGCCACTAGACTTACTATTACTAAAATTACAATCCATGTATTCAGTTTTAGTTCTACTCAAACAAAGACCTTTAGACTCCAATGTAGACCTCCATAATTCAAGTTTTTCCTGGACTTTTCTCTTGTCTTATCCACAAGGAGGATATCATCAGCAAAAAGCATACACCAAGGTACATCCTCTTGTAAATGCCCAGTAAGACCATCCATAAATAAAGCAAAAAGATATAGGCTTAAAGCCGATCCTTGATGTAAACCAACAGAAATAGTAAAATATTTGGTCAATCCTCCTTTAGTTCGAACACATGTAATAGCTCTAGCATACATCTCTTTAATGACTTGAATATAAGTCAAATCAACACCTTTCTTCTCAAGGACTCTCCAAAGAACATCTCTAGGAACCTTATCGTAAGCTTTTTCTAAATCAATAAAAATCAAATGTAGATCCTCCTTATTACTATGTACTTCTCCATCAAACCGCTCAATAAATGTATAGCTTCCATGGTAGACCTGCCCGACATAAATCCAAATTGATTATGAGAAACATTTGTAATACGTCTTAACCTATATTCAATTACCCTCTCCCATAATTTTAAAGAAGGGTAAATATTAAATATGCATATATGAAATTATTCTCAATCAAAATTTCCTATCAGTTAACTTTCAATTATGTTTATATATATATATGGTCGGTCTTAACACACCATAAAATCGGGAATGTCAAATAACAATCAAAGAAAACATGGCGATTTCCTTTAAAGTCGTTACTCTGTAGGCCCGTCGGTCCGGCTAGTCAAAATCCAAAAGATTTCTACCGACCTACATGCCATCACACACAAGCAAATCAGATTGTTTTCATAGGTATAATATGTAAGAAGTATGCAATTTTTACACAGGCTTTTGATATGATGTGAATTCAAATGTAAATTTATGAAATGCAAGAAAATGAAAACACCATAATTGCAGGATTATTCAAATATGCAGCAATAAATTAAGGCAGTTTAGTAATTTCATCATAAAAAAAGTAGCAAGAGCATGACTGATAAAACATAACAAATAAATGTGATTCAACTACAATTAACAAGGAAAAAAACCCATAACTAGGAAGGGTACGTTTATCCTCCAATAAACAGCAGTTACTTACCTCGACACGGCAATCGCCGCACTTCTATAAGTTCGACATTTCGACTAACAATCCTACACCATTAAGATGAAAAGATATAGTTAACTATGAAATCAAACTTATTTATTTAATAAATTAGATGAAATCAAATCGACAAATATTATTATTATTATCATTACTATTAAATTACTCTTACTTATTAATCTAATATTATAGTATTGTAAAAGAAAGAATTGTAAGTTCACCAAAAAATGATAGTCAAGCATATAAAATCTTAAATCTCGTTTATGCTTGCCTTAACTTGGGATTCAGCGAATTCCGTGGAAGATGGATTCGCTGGATTTAGAGAAGCTGAAGTGCACAAGAGGGAGGAAGGTGAGGGCAGATGAGTTTTACCTTCCTCGACAATTTCGCATAGGAGCGAACGAAAGGAAAGGGAAGATGGGAGTTTCGGGTCTCTATATGCCGCAATACCCCAGTTGCCTTCCCGCTTTGCTCAAACCATGACTGTATTGCGAGGGTTCGATTACGAAGGCGTTGGTTTCAGGTGAAATAGAAGAGAGGGAGGATGGGGAAATCGGGAGAAGGGGGAGAGCAAGCGGGGATGAGGCGTTGCAAACCCTACCCTTCAGCCCCAATTTATAAAGATCGAAGTCGGTGCGATCGAGCAGATAGGAAAGGCGGTAGGAGGATGCGGAAAGAGCAACAAGGAAACATATAAAAAATTATTTGGTAAGTCTGCAACGATCACAAGAGGAAAGGAATCACACGGAAGGAAGAAAAAAGTAAGAAATTATTTTCGGATCTTACATACTATCCTCCTTAAAAAAATTTGGTCCCCAAATTCATACCATTGTTCTAGAACAGCCGCGGGTACTTCGTGATCATCTCTTCTTCAATCTCCCAAGTTGCTTCACTTTTTGACTGGTTCTTCCAAAGTACTCTGACAAAAGAAATTAATCAATGGCTAAGCTGTCGAGCATCTCGTTCGAAGAAGCAAAATGATATTTCTTCATAACTCAGGTTTCCTCGAATCACCAATGGCTCGTACCGAACAATATGAAAATTGTCATGCACAAAACGTCAAAGTAGAGAAACATGGAAATTATTATGTAATCTTGCAAGTCTTGGAGGAAGAGCAAAAATGTATGAAATTTTACCGACTTTCTCGATTACTTCGAAATGACCAATGAAACGAGGCTAAAACTTCCTAATCTAGCCAAAACGTGTAACTCCGCGCATAGGTGAAACCTTCAGAATCCAACATTGAATTCAATCTCTCGGTGCTTTGAGTCCAAGTATTTCTGATGATTTTAAGCCGCATGTAGTCGATTTCGTATCTGACGAACCTTCTCGGTAGCTTGATTAAATAATTGTGGTCCAAATATTCGTCTCTCACCAACCTCGAACCACACAAGAAAGATCTATACTATCTATCATAAAGTGTTTCGTATGGCGTCATGCCGATACTAGGCTGAAAGCTATTGTTACAAACAAACTCTACCAATGAAATACAGTCTTCACAGCTTCCTCCAAAGTCTAAAATGCAAGCTCTTAACAAGTCTTCTAAGGTTTGAATGGTATGCTCCGAATGTCCATCTGTCTGAGGATGAAAAACAGTACCGAAGTCTAATCTCGTGACCATGGCTTCTTGCACTAGTTTCCATAGCCTGGATGTAAATTTTTCATGACAATTGAAATTCCATGTAATCGAACGATATTGTCTATGTAGATCTTAGCTAAATTATCCACTGAATAGGTCTGTGATCCACCTTAAAATTACCTATTTTTATACACATTTTATGCTCACTTTTTTAGGATATTATGCTTTAATGAAAAGTATTTTTATGTTTTTAGTTGCAAGTGTAAGAAAAAAGGTTTAAGAGTAAAAATGAGCAAAAATACATCAAAAAAAAGCAAAATGGGCTAAAACTAAAGAAAATTGTCAAACCAACCGAACTAGCACCCAAGCGCCAGATGCAGAACTTGGGCGCCTAGGCGCCACAGTTATTTTCTAGAAGATTCATTGAATGAGACCAATTTTGAATAGATGTCTGAAGCAACTCTTGGTCATTCTTGAAGCTCGATAACTATGGATTAATTCCAAGAGTCATATAGGCCAAATTCTGTGAGTTTTTGTGATTTCTGAAGTATGTGAGTCGTGTAAGTGTTTGTTGGAGTCAGAGAAGTCAGAGAACTTCAAATGAGTGTTTGGCGAAACATTCCAAATAAGTACTTGTATCTTTGTCTTTATCTTGTACTTTGAATTTGAATTTTATAAATATGTTTTGTTTTGTTATCCCCATGCATTTTGAGTAGTTTTCTCTCGTTCTCCTTGCAATATGAAGTAATTAAATAAGTCATTTTGATTTTGTTTAGAACTTCTTTTATTCCTAAAAATTGTGATGTTATTTTTACTAGTCCTTCGTTTATTTTATAAATTAGCCACTTGTATTGTTAAAATTTGTTGAGGAAACTTATAGACCCGAAAGGGCTAAGATTTTTTGACTTGTAAGTATCACATTTCACTTTGGAAAGAGCAGTGGTGATCGCCTGAGGTGGAGTGCAAATAGATAGAGAGATAAGATTTGAAGGCCGTAGATTTGATGTTTTTATAATGACAGATTAGATTCTTTTATCAATTTGGTCTAGAGATTGGAACTAAGGACATAGTGGATAATCTAAGAGTGAGAGACTAGAGCCTACTCAGCACTACTATACATGCCGACACCAACTTTAGATTAGTCAATGTTCTTTACACATCGAAAGAAGTAAAGAACAGATATGTTCTTATTTGTCACATTACCACATTTAAACTTATAAACATTTGAAATCCTACACTGATTATGAATTATTTGCAAAAAGAAAGTAATTTTTTATATACTTTCTAAATCACTGCATTTACTTTTACTAGCATTTGTAGAAATTAGTAAACTTAATTTCATCATTAATACTTTAGATATTTGTTGTCGTCTTAAGTAAAGTTCTTTTAAAGTTAAAATTCTTGAATTTCATTTCTTTTTGTTGAGTTCCCTATAGAATCGGTACTAAGGTTTTTATAAAAAATCCTATATTACTTGAAACAATACGTATACTTGCATAGTACGCCTAGTGAGAAAATGATTTCTATAAATTTTATCATATTACATTTGTTCTCACTAATCGCTAAATATAATTTGGGTCAATTTTTTTACATATTAAAGAATATAAATATTTGTGTAATTGCGGGTTGGACGAGTCTGCTTGATTGGTAGAAAATGGGTTAACTTAGTCTATCGACCGCAGCTCATATAGCATCATGTTTTTGCTTCGACTTCGATAATCCAACCACAAATTCTATGAAATCTACTCCCATTTCCATTCTGGAATGGAGACCACTAGGTCTCTAATGTTCCGCCTTAACCATCTAATAGGTTAAACACTAAGCTACGAATTTTGCTATAGCATTTTTCATACCTGACCACCAAAATAGCTTCTTAAAATCTTGATACATCTTAGTACTTCCCGGATAAGTAGAATATGGAGTAGAATGTGTCTCACGGAGTATCTCCTGTCGAGGTCTTTCCTAATTAGAAACACATAATAAATCCTTAAATCACAGAGTATCATCTTGATCCATACTAAACCCAATCTTCGATGAACTCTTTGTTGCTCTCTAAGTTGTATTAAGTTTGCATCCATCATTAGAGTTGTACGAACACAGTCCACAAGTGTAGGCTGAACTGATAGTTGATACATGCTAGAGATAACTCCTGCCGATACTATCTCCATGACTAAATATGATTTGTTTGTTATTTGATCATGATTTGAACATGGTTAATACAAGATTCAAGTATGATTCAGATGATAATCATGTTTCATATACATATTCTAACAACAACGAAGTTGTATGTTTTTAAACACGTGTTCTTAAAAGTCATTCTATGATGCCTCAAATGTAGATGTAAGTCATCAGAGATAGTGAGAGAAAAGCCCAAAGTGAACCGAGGCTTCATCTCCTGTGCTAACTCATCCTCCTAAGTGACTATCCAAGCTGAATACGTAGAAGACTTCCTGCTTAAAGCATCCGCGACCATATTCGCCTTAGTAGGGTGATACTGAATCTCCAAGTCATGGTCCATCAACTCGAGCCATTGTCTGTCTCAAGTTCAACTCCTTTTGGGTGAAAATATATTACAAGCTCTTATAATCGGTGAAGACCTGTTGACTTCGTTTTTGTCGAGGTTTAGTTTTCCTCCTAGGATTTAGGGTTTTAGCTTTAGGAGTTTCCCCGACGATCTTAGATTCCAAGCACTGGGCCCACCTCGCTTTAGAATGATCGAAACCACTTTGACACTCTTTTGGAGTCCGGACGGAGTTCTCGACCTCTCAGCTCACGACGAGTAGGTTGGAATTAGCGTTAGGACTCGAATCGAGTTCCTATAGGACCACCTGGACCTCAGGATAGCCTCGTGCACATTTTCCGCACTACCGACAGCAAATCCTCGAGCCACGGCCTCGACGTCTTCAAATTATTCTCGACGGATCAAGGTCAGAAGTCAGAATGCCAGAACGAGCGCCATCAAGGTCAGAATTTCAGCGAGATCGAATTTGACGCACTTTCGACTTGACCGGTGACGAAGTTCTCCGAACGGCCTCGGATCGCGAAACGGACTGCGCCGTTGCGTCCGGAACGTCGAATTTGCTAGGAAAGGACGTATAACTTGTTATATTTTCGAGCGCGGGTTCGCGACGCGAAAATTTGCCGTTATTTTATTAAAATAAATTTTATTTTCTTTTAAAATCCTATTAAAACCCTAAAATCCTATTTCCCTCACTCGTGCCTCACACATGAGGCCTCGCCTCTCTTTCTCGATCCCGAGCCGGGTGCCATCTTCTTCGGCGAGCCCTCGCCCGGCTCCTCTCGCGCGGTTTCGACCACCGGTCCCTCGTCGTCCTCGCCACTTCCCCGGCCCTCTCGCCGTGGCGGCGCGCTCGGCTTTCTCCGCCGCCACTCTCGCTTCCTCGTCGCCCCCTTTCGGCGACTTTTGTCGCCACCTCCTCCCGTCTCTCTTCTACTCTTGCCGAGACTCCCAGGTAAGTCCGTGGCTTCTTCTTCTTCTTTGGGCCGGCTATATAGGCCTCATTTTGAGGAGTGGTCTAAGGTTGGTTGTTTTGGTTGGCTGGTTTTGAGTGTGCTGCCATTGCTTTTCTCTCCTCCTCCCTCTTCTTCTTCTCTGCTACTCACGGTTCTTCCTGAGCTTAGTTTGAGTGAGGTAGGGGTGCTGTTGGCTTTGCTCCCTGAGGTTCTTGAGACTCGGCTGCTCGGTTTTGGAGCCTGGGTCGTGTCGTTTGTTCACTGTTGTTGAGTTGAGGTGTTGATTTGCTTAGCTCTCACCGAGGTATGAGCTCCTCTAGCCCTAGCTTTGACCTTGAAGGCTATCTACACACTTGTTTTTTCTTAGTTAGACATGGTTTCATGGTTAATATGGCATGCTATGGCTCTTCTCTTTCATTTACTCATGTTAGCTTGATGTGGAGCATGGAATGGTTTATTTAGTTTTATATGCATGTGGAGCTTGCTTCTTGCTCCTACTTCTTTATTACAAAGGCATGTTATGGAAGAGTTTAAATTGAGTTAAAGAGGCCTTACACTTACTTTCATTTGAAATACATTGAAGCTCTATGTTGGGATATGTTGGATATATGGAAGTGCTTACTTGGACTTTATGTTTAGCTGAATTTTAAATTTTATCTCGGGCTCATTGTACTCTAAGCAAATTTGTTTTATCCTAAAGGGGCTTGGGGTGGCTGTTCCTTTTGGCTTCTGTTTTCTAGCTTTGGGAGCTGTTTTTGTTGGCTTTGTTTTCCCGGTTTTAACCCATGTTGTTCTCTCAACTCTGGGGTACTTTGAGCCTTGTTTTTCTCTCGGTTCTGAGGCTGTTTCAAGCCCTGCTGCTGCTCGGTTTCTTGTGTTTTGCTGCTCTTGCAGCTAGCCCCATTGCACATTTGAGGGCTCGTTTTCCTGTTCTTCGCTCTAGCGACTACCTGTTCTGTTGCTCTTTCGATTAGCCCCATTGCACATTTGGGGGCTCGTTTTTCCTGTCGTTTGCTGCTCTTGCAGCTAGCCCATTGCACATTTGAGGGCTCGTTTTTTTCTGTTTTGCTGCTCTTGCAGCTAGCCCCATTGCACATTTGAGGGCTCGTTTTTTCTGTTCTTTGCTCTTGCAGTTGCTCCCTTGCTCTTGGTTTGGGGGCTCGGTTTTGGTTCTGCTTGTTCTGCGAGCTTCCCAGATCGGCCTTTGAATGGCTCGGGTTTGGGTCTTTCTTGGGCTCGGTTTGTGCTTCTTTTAAGTCTGTAGGTGGGGTCGAATGGCTTGGTTGCCTCATGGATTCATTCACTATGCATTTGTGGTGAACTTGAATTAGTATGGATAGTTTGTTGAGGCTTGGCCGTGGGCCTCATTGTGGTGTGATGAATTGTGGGGAGATTCTACCTTCCTCTCTTTTTGTTGGGCCTTGGCCGTGAGCTTTATGGTGGTAGTTTGAGTTTGCTGGGGGCTTTAGCTGCTTCCCCTGTTGTGACTTAGGCCGTGAGCCTTTGTTCTTTTGTTAGCCCTGACCGAGAGCCTTATTGGGGTGATTGTTGTGATGGAGGCTTTGTTCCTTGCTACATTTGCTTATGAAATTGATTTAATGAAATTTGGAAGAGCTTCCTAGCTTACTCGTGGGAAATAAATTGAGCACGATATTTGAAATATGTCTTGGAAGATTTATTCGGTGAAATTGATGCTTAGTTTGGTGGCTTATGGCGTCATCCATTCTCTTTCTTATGTATCAAAAGATTACTGATTCTCCTATTACTATAGCTTGAGTCCCGAGCCCGTAAGAGAACGTATCGGGGAAGTTTGTGTTCCAGGAATTGAAAATCAAAGTGGCCTAGAGTCTAGGACCCGAGCAGTGGCTTTCTTCTTATGTTTTTCATGACTTTACAAGTTATTTGGGAAAAAGGAGTGCGTTCTTAGGGGTCTAGTCTTCACCTTCTCCGAGAGCGTCGAGGTGCCTTTAGTCCTTTTCTCAGGACATGTGAGGGCGGTCGGGAAGTGCAGGGTGATTTACTTGCTTTTGATTATTGGAAATCGACTCACTTCTTTCGAAGTTGTGTTAAGTGAGTCGCTTTCCGTCCTCCTTTCCTGACCTCTCGTCCCTGGCTTCACCTCGTTTTCGCTCAAAGCACACACCTACGGGGACGTGTAGGTGTGCATATATAACCTCCTTGGGTTATATATGGGGCCATCAATAGTGCTGTAAGTGCGGTGGGGACATTGATGAGATCGCAAAACGAGAAAAATACGAGCGTCATAGAATCGGCCGCGCGACTCGAGACTACGAGAGAGTAGAGCAGGAATCACGGAACCGTTCGACCGTCCTTGGGGTTTCACCTAGTCCTATTAGGGTAGTCAACCCGTGGACTAAAATACTTTAAAACAAAAAAATACATATGTTAGAAAAATACAAAATTACCTCCACTACTACACAGCCTACTTACATACGAGCTTTTACTTCGCATGCTAAACAAAAAATGAAATGTGTGAAAATTTATAAAGCGTCCACGATCGGCTATTCGAGTCGGATCAGGATCGTCTTCTCGCAGAAAGTCGGTTTAGTAGTCAGGCACTCAAGTCCGGACATTAGCACGGCTCCGAGTCCGAAACACCACCGTGCTTACGGGTCTTTCTTTCCAGGAGGCCTATGAGCTTTTCATGGTTCGCCATGAGTTTAGCGGGTCGTCTGTGGGCTTCTCACGGTGCTTTTCGCAGTTTTCTACGGTTTTGTTTTTGTTTTCGTTTGTGGCTTTTCTCGGAGTTTTCCACGGACGTTTCTTTTCTTTCTTTCCCGACTTTCTTGTTTCTCTTCTGCGATTTTCCTCGCTTTCTCGGCGTTTTCCTTCGTTTTTACTGTTGAGTTTTCAGACTTTACTTTCTTTGTACACACCGTAGTGCCCCTGTTTAGCTAGGTTGTTTTCACTTACTACTTTACTCTCGCTCTTTTAGATCTTGATAGTCTCGCTGCATGAAATAAAAAAATAATAATAAACAATAAGTAATAATATGCAGGATAAAGAAAGCATACTGATCATTCCTGTGATGAGTCTTTACTTTCCTTATCATTATACTGCTCTAGACGTTTTACTTTTCAATGACATACTCCTGTTTAGCTACAGTACGTTTACTTTCAGTCATATATCTTGCTTAGCATGCTTTACATTCTCGTATCTTTCTCCTCGCTTCAGCATGTTTATACCTGTTTAAGCATGTTTCTTGTTTAGTACCGTTATAAGACGTCTTTGTTTACTCGCTTTCTGTTCTTTACTCATGCCACGATTGCACACATTCACTTGCAATAAAAAAATAATAAACGACTTGCATGCTCATTTTAACTTAAGACTTTAAACCTAAACTGCGATTCCTACTACGACATGGAGCTTGGAGCACGGTGGGCAGCACGGCCATCTTCTTCAGCAAAACCTGTGTCGACGTCAGCAAAACCATTCTTTAGTTTAAATAATGAGCCCTGTGACTTCGAGCGTAGTTCGCCTAGCGCGACATAAACCCTCACGCTTCTCTTGTGCGCTTCGCACGCCCTCCCGTGCGATATAAGCCCTAACTCGCTTAGGTTCTGAGGTTGTCGTCTGATACGACGTAAGCCCTCCTATCTTTCAGGTAGTTTGCATAATCAGGACATTATGCAAACGTAATTCCTATAATTAATTTGCAGGATTGAAATTAAAATAAATCTCTTTCCAAAGTTTAAAGCTCAACCATGTGATAGCTCGGGACGTCCTCGAGGTTCTCCCCGAGATCCGCGACATCCCCTACCCTTCTTCTTCGACTCCGAAATAATCGTTCCTCCTCGCGCCTTTCACCTATCGGATTTCCTACTACCAAATTTCGTCGAAAACCCTACCTGTCGAATTCGTGAAGACTGAAACCCGCGATCTAAATCGAGAGTTCTCTCGCAGTGACTTCGGTCGTTTGAGGGGTAATTAACTATAGGGCTCGCTCTATAGTAGAGTTTTAAAGACCTCAGATAATATAAACCCTATTTAATTCTTCTCAGTATTAAATAGGGAATTTGTCTGATCCACATAAAAGTTCGCGTACCGTAACGGATGTCATGAATTTTATGGTTTATTTGATCGAGCGATATTGTCAAGTAGGGTGCCTATTCTTCGGAATAGATGCGTTACTCGCGATATTACGCTCGTTCATTCAAACTGCTAAACGAATGAGATCTGTCCTTTTCTCATTCTCATATTTTAAAATTTAAAATTTTATTTTCAAAAATCAATACATACATATATATATACATTAAATTAAAATCTCAAAAGCGCGACGCAGCGCTCCTCCTTAAAGCGGCCAACAAGACCTCACAACAAATGTCATAAAGGTAGTGCCTCCAAATCTTCAGTGCAAAAATTACTTCAGCTAACTCTATGTCGTGGCCTAGGATAATTCCTTTCATGCACCTTGAGTTATCTTGGTATATAATGATGTTGGCTCTACCAAGCCCCCTAATACAAGCGTTAAACTGCGCCCTAATTCAGGGCGCTTCGAGTACTGTGAGGCTTTGCAGGAGCAGGACTGGCGCCTATTCACAAAAAGCGGAAGAACCCGCCAAGAGTTGGGAGAAGAATAGAGATTTTTCGCGATCACAGGGGCGCGCGAGGGCTGATCGTGAACATGCGCAATCTGGGTGGCGCCAACTGTTGGAAATTTGGGTTTTTATGGATTCTTCTTGCTTTCTCACTTACTCCTTTTGTGTAGAAGTTTCTTTTGACATGTAGGGAGCATATATAGTTGTCCCTGGTGTGTGAAGAGTAAGTTCAGATTATGGTGTCTTTATATCTCCTATGAGGAGTTCATTTCCCTTTTGTGAGTTGTAGTCGAGGAGATGATGGTGCTCCGGCCATACCCTTCTCCGAGATGGTGATTCTATTCTTCCCTTCTACCGTCCCCAAATCTTCCCCTCCCCACTCCTCAGCCGCCGAACTCTCCCTCCATCACCCCAAACCCTGCCGCCCTCTATCCTACATATTATTACTGCTGCCCAACCTCTCCTAGTTCCGTTCAAGCTCTTCCCATCCATCCCATTACCGCTGCCAACCACCTAAAATCATTCCCAATTGTTGTCCCTACAGTTTCACACATTTCCCCTCGCTGCCACCAGCATTTAGTTGTTGTCACCACCCTCGCTAGCCATTCCAACCCACCTCGCCAACATCCACCACCCACTATAATACATTTAGAAGTGTTTGCTTGTGTCATTTGGTGTTCGTGTCATTAATTTTATCCGTGTTATTATTTAATATTAATGAAAGTTTACTTTTTGTGTTTCTACTACTTCCCCTGCTAGTTTTAGTATCATTTAGTATCAGAGCTAGCTCATCCCCTCGTCATATCCTAGGGTTCCCAGCATCCTCCTCTACCTGATTCATTTCCACCAATTTTTTTTCTTCTGATTCCAACCCTCGCCATGCCTCCACAAAGAAGTACACCAGACTCAACCCGAGAAGAGATTCAACGAGAAATCTATCGTCTACAACGAAGACTAGCATAGCAAAATGACAAAAACCAAGAAGTTACCTTCGTCCGTGGTCGAGAAAGTCAAAGAGAAGACAGGAAAGAGGAAATGAATCTGTTCCACAAGGAAGATCACAGTGACAAAAATATCGACCACATCGTTTTCGTATCTGCTATCGAAGTAAGCCAAGAGAAGAGGCTATTTATGGAAGTCAGCGGGACTTTGGCATCAAGATGGACCTCTCAAAATTCGAGGGAAGCATGGACCCTTATAAGTTTTATCGACTGGCTGCAAACAGTCGAACTAATCTTTGAAAATAAAGACATACCAAAAGACTAGCCACTATTAAGCTGAAGAAGAGTGCTACCCTATAGTGGGAAAATGTGTAAAGGCAAAGGAAGAGGGAAGGCGGTGAAAAGTTCACTGGTTGGGAGAAGATGAAGAAGGTAATGCAAAAAAAGTACCTCCCACCCCACTATCGCCAGGATATGTTTCTGAAACTCCACAACTTGCAGCAGAGAGATGTTTCAGTTTAGAAGTTCACAACTCAATTCGACCACTTACAGCTGAAATGCGAACTAACGGAGCCAGAGGAATATACGATAGCTAGATATCTCGAGGGTCTGAAACCCGCCACCAGCAATGTGGTACAGTTGCAGTTATACTAGATGCTAAGGGATGTCCAGACATTAGTCTTAAAGGTGGAAAGACAAAAAAAATAGAGTCGGCAACAATTATCTTTCAAACAACAAGTTTCAGGCAGGCTGTCACCTACAATTACCACAACCGACAAGAATCTCTCAGTAGACATAGGCAAGCCCAGACCAGGGAATAACACCACGGATCAAAGTAGAAAGAAATAGGAGAAGGGAAACTCCTCCAGCACAGTGCCGACCAGAAAGTCTCACTGATGCCACGGCTACGACCACATTGGCTCCAACTGCCCCACGAGCAGTGTAGTCACACTCACAAATCAATGCACCATAGAAGAAATTAGCGATGAAGAGAAAGACGAGGAACAGGGCGAAGAGTATCGGCTTCTCCCAAATGACAGAGACGCTCTTGTGATTCGACTTATCCTACAAACTAAGGACACGAGGGTTTCGTAGTGGCTTCGCCACAACATAGTCTACACCCGTTGCACAGTGAACCAGAAGGTATGTAATCTCATCATCAATGGTGGAAGCAACTAGAACGTGGCGTCGACACGAATGGTAAAGAAATTAGGACTCACAACTCAGAAACATACCTAGCCATATTCACTAACGTGGTTGAAAAAGGAGAATCAAGTCAGCATCGACCGAAGATGCCTAATAGAATTTTCGATCGAATGCCAGGAACAAGACAAATTATAGTGCGACGTGATGCCTACGGATGCCTATCACCTTTTGTTGGGATGACCTTGGCAATATGACTGCAGAACTCGGCACGAAGGATATAAAAACATGTATTCTTTTACCAAGGATGGGAAGCGTATCACCCTCCTTCCTTCAACAAAGTCTATGGCCACAGGATTCATTATAAGCAGAACAGCGTCAATAGAACCAGATTTAGTAATGACACCAAATGAGCGGACTGAGACACCCACCCCCGAAACTGAACAAATACAACCAAGATTATGTCAAGACAACGTCGTAACACCACCACCACCACCGTGCGAGAAGAGTCAGATTGCTTTCATTGCACCCTCACCAAACTTGGGGTACTTTTGGAAGGTTCATCAATATAGATATGGTCCACAGCCTCAAAAAGACAGATCGATATGGACATTTGCTCGTAAGCAGTGGAAGACCTTCAAATACCCCGTGCAACAGTGCAATCGCTAGAGGGATCTAAGATAGTTGATAACAAAATGGCATCTTCAACAAATAAAGTTAAAGCTCCCCAATCCCAAGAGGCTGCCACATGCGCTACCAAGTGCCCTAATATGGGCGCTAAACTGCGTCCCAATTTGGGGTGCTTCGATCCCGCATCAAAGCCCCGCGATGCTTCGCGGGAGCGAAGACCCGCAGCTATTAACAAAAGCGGGAGAACACACCGCCACCGAGAGCTGGGAGAAGAATCGTGATTTCTCACGATCACAGGGGCGCGTGAGGGCTGATCGCCAACATGCGCGATCCAAGTGGCGCCAATAGTTGGAAATTTGGGTTTTTCTGGATTCTTCTTGCTTTGTCACATACTCCTTTTGTGTAGGAGTTTGTCCTCGGTGTGTGAAGAGTAAGTTCAAATTGTGGTGCCTTTAGATCTCCTGTGTGGAGTCAATTTCCCCTTTGTGGGTTGTATCCAAGGAGATTGTGGTGCTCCGACTATATCCTTCTCAGAGTTGTAATTGTATCCTTCCCTTCTACCTACCCCAAACATTCTACTCCCCTCTCCTCAGCCACCGAACTCTCCCTCAATCACTCCAACACCCTGCCGCCATCTATCCTACAGACTATTACTGCTGCCCAACCTTCCTAACTCCATTCGATCTCCTCTCATCCACCCCACTACTGATATCGATCACTTAAAATCCTTCCCACTTATTGTCCCTGTAGTTCCACACCTTTCCCCTCGCTGCCACCAGCATTTTGATTTTTTCACCACCCCCGCTAGCCATCCAGACCACCTCGCCAACCTCCACCACTCATTGAAATAGATTTATGAGTGTTTTCTTGTATCGTTTGGTGTTTGTGTTGTTAATTTTGTTCAAATCATGTTATAACCCTATTTTAATACTAATGAAGGTTTACTTTTGTGTTTCCACTATTTCCCCTACTAGTCCTGATATCACATAACGTGTTGCATCAAAACACACACCAATCCTTGACGTGAAGCATCACTGTAAATGTGAAATCCATCTGTGTCAGAGGAAATGGTTAGAATTGAGGCTATTATCAAGTAATTTTTGAGTTTCTGGAAACAATGCTCACAAGCATCAAACCAAACTTAATAGCCTTCTGAGTCAACCTTGACAAAGGTGCAGCAATGCAAGAGAAACCTTAAACAAATCTTCGATAGTATCTAGCTAATCCAAAGAAACTATGAATCTCGGTGACGTGCTCGGACTCTGCCAATCCATTATTGCCTTAATCCTAGTAGATCCACAGAAATTCCAGCTTCACTAATAATGTGTCTCAAAAAATGTCACTTCTCAAAGCCAAAATTTCACACTTGGAGAATTTGGCATAAAGATTATTCTCTTGAAGAATATTCAGTGCTACTCTAATATGTTGGGCATACTCCTCTTCTTTCTTGGAGCAGGCCAAAATATCATCGATAAAGACTAATGAATCGATCCAAGTAGAATTTAAATACTCTGTTCATCAAATCCATAAAGGCAGTAGAAGCATTAGTCAAACAAAATGGCATTTATAAAAAGTCATAGTGTCCATACCGAGATCGAAAAGCAGTCTTTGAAACATCTTCATGATCTTCAATTGATGATAGTCAAATCGAATGTCGATCTTAGAAAATACTAAAGATCCTTATAGTTGATCGAACAAATCATCTATAAGAGGCAATGGATACTTATTCTTCACGGCCACCTTATTCAATTCTCTATAGTCGATGCACAACCGCATGCTTCCATTTTTCTTCTTCATGAACAAAACTAGTGCTCCCCAAGGTGAAACACTGGTCCAGAAGAATCCTTTAGCAAGCAATTCTTGCAACTGGATTTTGAGCTCTCGGAGGTCTATAGCGGACATCCGATATGGTGCTTTGGAAATTGGAGTGGTTCCCGGAAGTAGGACTATGGTAAACTCAATCTCACAATCCGATGCTAAGCCAGACTATTCTACATGAAATATATCGGCAAATTCTCGAACAACTGGGATGCTACCTAAGCTAACACTTAATTTCTCGAAATCTATCACATGAGCTGGATAGTCAGCACATCCATGGGATATCAACTTATAAGTCTTAATTGTCGAAATTATACAAGAATTAGCTCCTTGACTACCCTTTAAGCAAAAGTGAACTGAGTCAGGCATGCAGAAATTCACCCGTCTCGTATGGCAATGGATAATTGCATGATAAATGGATAGTCAATCCATATCAAGATTACATCAAATTCAACTATTGGGAATAATATGACAGTAGCAGGCATATGCATATCCTTGATGATAATGTCACAATCAAGAACAAACTGAATAACGATCACAAGTGAGCCAGATGGCAGAGTGATTGATATATGTGATTGTAATGGGAAAATAAATGTACTAGATGTAAATTTGTTTGATATGAATGAGTTGCCAAAGTGTTAAATAATACCTTGTCGTTGCTTTAAAATAAGGATGATACCTGTCACCGCATCAGGAGCTTCACGAGCTTCTTCCTACGTCATAATGAATGCTTGAGATGGAATCGCTTGTTTGGGCTGCTCCGAAGCTTAAGCTCATTGAGGCTGGTATTGAACCATCGAAGGTTGTTGATACATTGTCGGCCGCTTAAAGCAGCGTCTCTTTTTTTTATTTAATTTAATGGATATATGTATATTAGTTTCGAAAATAAGATTTTTAAATTTTAAAATATTAGAATGAGAAAGGACGGATCTCATTCGTTTAGCAGTTTGGATGAACGAGCGTAATATCGCGAATAACGCATCTGTTCCAGAATGGACACCCTACTCGACAATATCGTTCGATCGAATAAACCACAAAATTCATGACATCCGTTCGGCTCGCGAACATTTATGTGACCGACAAATTCCCTATTTAATACAAAAGAATTAAGTAGGGTTTATATTATCTGAGGTCTTTAAAACTCCCTATGCGGCAATGTCTCTATAGTTAATTACTCCTCAAACGACCAAGTCGCTGAGAGAAGCTCTCGATTTAGATCGCGGGTTTATCTTCGTGAATTCGAAAGGTAGGGTTTTCGACGAAATTTGGTAGTAAGAAATCCATAGGTGAAAGACGTCGATGTGGAACGATTATTTCGGAGTCGAAAGAGAAGGGTAGGGGATGTCGCGGATCTCGAGGAGAACCTCGAGGACATCCCGGCTATCCTATGGTCGAGCTTTAAGTTTTGGAAAGAGATTTATTTTAATTTCAATATTGCAAATTAATTATAGGAATTACGTTTGCGTAATGTCTGATTATGCAAACTACCTGAAAGATAGGAGGGCTTACGTCGTATCAGACGACAACCTCGGAAACCTAAGCGAGTTAGGGCTTATATCGCACAGGAGGCGTGCAAAAGCGCTAAAAGAACGAGTGAGGATTTATGCCTGTGTTACAGCGAATCTACTCGAAGTCCTGAGGCCGTTATTTAAACTAAAGAATCGGTTTCATTGATGCCGACACTGTGTTTCATTGAAGAAGATGGTCGTGGCTCGCCTTGTAGTGTCTCAGCTCACGTCGTAGCGAGGATCGCAGCTTTAGATTTAAAGTCTTAAGTTAAAGCTGAGCATGCGAGTCGTTTATTATTTTTATCAGCTAGTGAGTGTGTGCGAACTGCGTACGAGACAGAGAAAGAAAGAAGTAAACGGGTAGCGCGTTATAGCGAAGTAAACAGTTAGACATGTCATGCTAAACGTAGAGATATCTTGCGCTATGCGGAAGTAACATGCTATAACGGGTAAAACATGCCGAGCGAGGAGAAAGTACAGGAAATGTAAAACGTCTTCAAGCGGGAGAAAGTACGGAAGTGTAAAACATCGCTAAACAAGTATACGTATCTGAAAGAAATGTACTTGTATCATAAGTAGGAGTACGCTCTGAAAAGTAAAATATGTCAGCAAGTATAACAAGAAGTGAAATAAAGATCATCAGTAGAGATCACGTATGTTTTCTTTATCCTACGTATATGTTACTCGTTTATTGTTATTTTATTTTTTTTCTTTATATTTTTTTATTTCCTCACAGTAGATTTATTAGTACTAAAAGAGCGTGAGATAGAAGTAGTAAGTGAAAACAACCTAACGTAAATAGAAGTCTTATGGTGTGTACAGAAAAGTAAAGTCCGAAAACTCGATAGTAAAAACGAAGGAAAACGGCGAGAAGCGAGGAAAATCACGAAGAAAACTAAGAAAGTCGGGAAAGAAAGAAAAGAAACGTCCGTAGAAAACTCCGAGAAAAGCCTACAAAAGAAAACAAAACAAAACCGTAAAACCGCAAAAACACCGCGAGAAACCCACGTACGACCCGCTAAACTCACGGCGAACCATAAGAAAGCCATGCAGCCTCCTGGAAGAAAGACCCGTAAGCATGGTGGTGTTTCGGACTCGAGTCCGATGCTAATGTCCGGACTCGAGTGTCGACTACTGCACCGACTTCTCTGGAGGCGATCCTAATCCGACTCGAATAACTAACCGTGGACCTTTATAAATCTTCACACATTTCATTTTTTGGTTTTACATGCAATACGTTAGTA
This sequence comes from Papilionanthe hookeriana x Papilionanthe teres, assembly GCA_022702705.1. Taxonomy (NCBI): domain Eukaryota; kingdom Viridiplantae; phylum Streptophyta; class Magnoliopsida; order Asparagales; family Orchidaceae; genus Papilionanthe; species Papilionanthe hookeriana x Papilionanthe teres. Next base: position 61,287,424 of record CM040437.1, read on the forward strand.
AGTAAGTAAAGTCGTGTAGTAGATGGAGGTAATTTTGTATTTTTCAAACATATGTATTTCTTTGTTTTAAAATATTTCAGATCACCTGGTCGACTATCACTAATAGGACTAGCGTCTACGAACATTGGACCGTATCGGCGATAGAAACCCCGAGGACGGTCGAACGGTTCCGTGATTCCCGCTCTAATCTCTACTGAGTCTCCGAGTCGGCGGCCCCATTCTACGATTCTCGTATTTTTTCTCGTTTTACGGCCTCATCCATGTCCCCACCGCACTTACAATCTCGCTGATGGCCCCACATATAACCCAGGGGGTTATATGTGCATACCTACACGTCCACCGTAGTGTGTGCTTTGAGCGAGAAACGAGGTGAAAACTAGGGACGAGAGGTCAAGAAAAGAAAGAGGAAAGCGGTTCACCCAAGACAATTTCGAAAAAGAGGTGAACCGATTTCCGATGATCAAAGGTAAGTAAATCACCCTACACTTCCCGACCGTCCTCACATATCCTGAAAAAGGACCCAAAAGCACCACGACGCTCTCGAAGAGGATGAGGACTAGACCCTGAGGAACACACCCCTTTTCCCCAAACGACAGTCGTAAAAGCATGACAAACGGACAAAGACACCGACCGAGTCCCGACTCGGCCACATGCTCGGATTCCTCCAAACTCCAAGTACCCACATTGACTTTCAATTCCGAAACACAAACTTCCCCGTACGTTCTCCCACGGCTCGGGACTCAGCCTATAAGCAATAGGAGAATCGATGAAACTTTCAACGCATAAGAAAGAGAATGGACGTCCATGCGCCATCAAACTAGCACCAATTCCACCAAATAAAACCTCCAAGAAGTATTCAAATATCGTGCTCAATTTATTTCCCACAAGTAAGCTAGAAGCTCTTCCAAATTTCATTAAATCAATTTCGTAGACAAGTGTAGCAAAGAGCAAAGCCACCATCACAATAATCATCCCAATAGCGCTCTCAGCAAGCTAAAAACAAGTGAGCAGGCTCACTGGCCAAGTCCCAACAAACTACCCATACTAATTCAAATTCATCACAAATGCATATGAATGAATCTATAAAGTAACCAAGCAATTCAAATCCACCTACAGACTTAAAAGAAGCACAAACTCGAGCCCGAAGAGAGACCCAAACCCGAGCCATTCAAAGGCCGCACCAGGGTAGGCCGGCAGAACAAGCAGGGACCAAAACCGAGCCCCAACATCAAGTGCAAGGAGTACCGCAAGAGCAAAGAACGAAAACCGAGCCCCCAAATCAAGAGCAAGGAGAGCACTCGCAAGAGCAAAGAACAAAAACCGAACCCCCAAAGTAGGTGCACAAGGAGCAGCTGCAAGAGCAACAAAACAAAACCGAGCCCCAAATCAAGTGCAATGGGCTAGCATGCAAGAGCAATAGAAACGAAAACCGAACTCCCAAATTAAAGGCAGCGAAGCCCTCACATGACTAAAACAGAGAAATAAAATGGCTCCCAAACATGTATATGAGTCCATACTAGCATGCCACTATGTAAAAGAAGTAAGAAAACACCATTTTAAGCAATCAAGCAAGCCATTTCATGACACATAAACATCCAGCACATAACTCAATAGAGTAAAGCCGAACCAAAAGTAAGGCCACGAACACCCCAGGCCAAACCGAGAGCGAGAGAAAGGGAGGAAGAGAGTACCGGCTAGCGTAGAGCACGCAGAAAAGCAAAAGAAAATCGAGCTCCAATCCAACACCAACTTCTCGAGAGGAATCGGCCAACCAACCCTAAATTCATCCAAAAACGAGGTCGTTATAGGCGGAGGAGGGAAAGGAAAGCCGTTCCGCACCTGCAGCAGGCCGGACGCAAGTGGGGGACGGGCGAGGAAGAAGGCGACGAAGCTGCCGCAGCCCAAGAGCCGAAGCTCGGCGACGGGAGCGAGGATCGAGTAGCACATCACGCGAGGTGACCCTTGCGCGGGATAATACTCGAGAAGGTATGGGGAGAACCACGCGAGGCTCGAGAGAGCAACGGCTACAAGGAAGAGGCGCGCTCGAGCGCGGGAGAAGCGAGGAACGGAGCGCTTCATCGAACGAGCGAGAGAGGTAGCCGACCGATCGAATGGGTAGGGATTAGGGCTTAGGATAGAATAAATAAGTTTAAAATATATATATATTATTAATTTTATTAAAATAAGCCTAAAATCGCAATTTCTGCTCCGACATGCTATCCTCGCAAATTAAATATCAATTTTAGGTGGAAACGACATTCCGGATGCAACGGCGCAAGTCCGTTTCGTCATCCGAGGTCGTTCGGGCAACCTCGTCGACGATCACGTCGAAAGTATGTCAAATCCGACATTTTCGAAATTCGACTCGACGTCGCTCGTTCCGGCATTCCGACCCCGATCTCGATCCGTCGCGGAGAACTTGAAGACGTCGAGGCCGTGGCTCGAGGAATTTGTGCTCGGTGGTGCGAAAATGTGCACGAGACTATCCTAAGGTCCGGTGGTCCTATAGGAACTCAATTTGGAGTCCTAACGCCAATTCCAACCTACTCGCCGTGAGCTAGAGGTCGGGAATTTCGTCCGGATTCCAAAAGAGTGTCGAAGTGGTTTCGAGCATTCTAAAAACGAGGTGGGCCCATTGCTAAGAATCTAAGATCGTCGGGAAAGCTCCTAAAGCTAGAACCCTAAATCCTAGGAGAAAAAACTAAACCTCAACAAAAGTGAGGTCAACATACATTAGTGGTAATTGTTGAGGTTGTTGTTACTACTGGTACGGTGGTGCAAAGAGAAGTTGTCGATACGGTTGAGCGCCACCATTAGTTGTTGTTGTTGTTGAGGCTGGAATTGATTTTACTTAGCTTGACCTTTTCCATGATGCTTTTAAGATTGTCTTCCATTTAACTTATGCCACTTATTCTTGTGATGAGACTTAAAATTATTTTCATAGGCATTTATCACTTGCAGCTAACCTTGAACTTCGAGGGAACAATCCTTAGCTTTATTATCGGTACTATAACAATTGAAGCATTTGCCGACAACCAAATTACAAGTCTTTGAATGTCATGTCCCGCAATGAACGCAACGATGATTTGTTTTCGACTTCTGCGCCAAGTGAGTTTGATGTTGCTTCTTTTGGGAACTTCCATTGGCTTGTGTATCTGAATTCTTCTGTTTCCCAACATGCTTTTCCTCGCAGACATTGATCTCCATCTCCGTATGAATAGCTCAATCTACCAGTTCTCTATAAGTCATGCACTTATCCGCTGATAGGCACCTCTGAATGTCCTCTCTCAAGACAACTAGTAGGTGATAGATTGTTTGATCTTCATGTTGATTAAATGATGGGACGAAACAAACGATTCTGGCAATTTGCGTCTCATACTCTCAAACAATCCTCATCCCTTGCTCCAGCTTCATTAAATCATATATGAGCTTGGAGCGGTCCTCCATAAGAAATATTGTTCCAGGAATAATCTCTCGAAATCCGCCCATGATACTACTGCATCAAGACCAAAAGCATTGCGACGGTGACTTTCCCACCAATCATCAGCTCCTTCACGCAACTGGAACGCCGCAATGTCCACTTTATGGTCTTCGCGATACATTTATCATGTAAGCCTCTTCTCGATATCATAGAGTCATATATCAGACTCGATCGAGTCCACCGTGCCATTAAAGGTAGGAGGATGTGTTCTCAAAACATGATCCATCACTCGATCCTTAGTGCTCATGTTGGTCATTGCCATTAGTTGATTGGGTTGAGTCTCCATGACGGCCACTGGTGGAACAGGTTGGGTGACTTGTACTGTTGGTTACACCGCTTGTGCAATTTCGGATGCAAAGTTAGCTTGTAATTCTTGGGTAAGATATTATGTTACCACCTCTGCGAGAGTTGCCATGTTGAGACCTTGTGTCGGTGGTTTCAGCTGGATTAGCACGACGGCGATTAGGGGAGCGGAGACCCCTAAGAACAGGCACCACACTTGTAGTAACTCTCTGAACTCTTCCATAAGAGGCTACAGCGTCTCTTCTTTTCGGGATCCATTCTAAATAATTGAAAATGCACGCAATCAAAATCAATTGAATATCGACTTACAAGAATAACCTATCCCCTACCCAAACCTAAAAAGTCAAGGGATATGAGAAGCAAAGTTGAGGAAGGTAAAATACAAAACACTGGCTCTCACACCCTAGGTCTGGAAGACGTCACACCCCGAAAACGCAGGACACGATGAAATCAAAGTAATCTATTTTGTATTTTCAAAAAAAGACTTGCATGCAATTAAAAAATATATATATAAATTTTATTATTACTAAAAATTTTACTGATATAACTGAACTAGAAATAGAAAACTAAGTGAATCGAAACAAAATGATAACATGGAACTAAAACAGCTAATACAAATACTGAGGAAAAATATCAAACTTGGAAACTAAAACTAAAAAGTTTGCTCTGGTGGAAACGGTCATATTGGTGGCTGAATAAAGCCTGTCATGCAAAAATCAAGAATGAGTTTGACAAACTCAGTAAATAACAGCTATCTATTAAAGTATAAACGGCAAGGGGAATGATGCATGTAGTATGACAACAAGGAAGAATCACTAGGTGCATATGTAACACTGTAAAACCAACAAGAGCGGTAAATATCAAATATGCATATCATACGAAACATGCAATTATTCCCAATCAAACTTTCTTATCATTTAACTTTCATCTATGTTAATCTATATATGGTCGATTTTAACAGCGCCTGAAATTGGGAAGATCAAATATTAACCCAAGTAAATCTGACGATTACCTGTAGAGTCGTCACTCTGTGGGCTCATCGACCCGACTAGCCAAAATCCAAAAGGGTTCTACCGACCTACATACCATCACACACAAGCATGCTAATTTATTTGCACGGGTATAATATGTAAGAAATATATAATTTTTACACAGCCTTGTAATATGATGTGAATTCACATGTAGATTTATAAAATGCAATAAAATGAAAACATTATAATTGTAGGATTATTCAAATATGTAACAATAAATTAAGGCAGTTTAGTAATTTCGACGTAAACAATAAAGTAGGTATATAGCAAGTGAACATCATAATTGAATTAGCAAGCAAGGGCATGACCAACAAAACATAAACAATAGATGTGATTCAACTACAATTAACAAGGAATAACACCCATAACTGGGAAGGGTGCGTCTATCCTCCAATAAACAACACTTACCTCGAGACATCAATTGCAACACTTCTACAAGTTCGACGGTTCGTCTAGCAATCTTACACCATTAAGAAAATAATATAGTTAATTACGAAATTAATCTTATTTATTTATAAATTAGATGAAATCAAATCGACACTTATTATTATTATCATTATTATTAAATTATTGTTACTTATTAAATTAATATTATAGTATTGTAAAAGAAAGAATTGTAAGTTAACTAAAAAATGATATTCAAGATTATAAAATCTTAAATTCAGTTTCTCATTTGCTTGCCTTAACTCGGAATTCAGTGAATCCCATGGAAAATGGATTCGCAGGATTTAAAGAAGCTGAAGTGCACGAGAGGGACAAAGGTGAGGGCAGATGAGTGTTACCTTCCTCGACAGTTTCGAGTAGGAGCGAACAGAAGGAAGGGGAAGATGGGAGTTTATGGTCTCTGAATGCCACCATACCCCAGTTGCCTTCCTACTTCACTCAAACCGTGAATGTATCGCGAGGGTTCGGTAACGAAGGTGATGGTTTCGAGCGAAACAGAAGAGAGAGAGGACGGGGAGATTAGGAGAAGGGGGAGAAAAAGCAGGGAAGAGGCTTGCAAACCCTACGCTTCATACCCAATTTATAGGGAGCAAAGTCGGTGAGATCGAGCAAATAAGGAAGGCGGTATGAGGCGGCGGAAAGAGCAAAAAGGTGTAACAGAAGGAAAGGAATCGCACAGAAGGAAAAAAAAAAAGGTAAGAAATTATTTTCAGATCTTACAAATAAATTATGAAAAAAACTAACCAAAATAATTCATTACTTCAAAAAAATTGCGATGGTAACAGCAGCCACCTTAAAAAAAGAAAAACTAGTTTAATCTAAGCAGTAAACATGAAAACTTACAATTAAAGAACATCTGCAAAATTTAATACCCAAAAGGGGGAATCACGTTTACATAATTTCCTTAATTAGTGAATGGGGTGCAATCTCCTCTTCATATGTAAATAGAATTCAGATATGTTTAAAGTTGAAAAGTAAAAAAGGAAAATAGATACAAAGGTGCAGAAAAAACACGTGCCTGTGGAGCATGACACAGAGAGCATTGTTCAAACAAGAATATTTGTAGCAATTGAAATGCATCTGGGGTTAAAAGAATAAAATGCTGAAGGATACTGGTTTCAACATTTAGAAAGGCTCAGAATTAATGTTCATACAACGTCTATTAGAGCAGAAGTCATCTCAGTAGGAAAAAACGAAGTGATAGTTTCCTTCATTTTCTAGGAGACTTCAATGCTACTCTTTATAGGACAGAGAAGCACGTTTCTAAAGCATCTCAAAAAATATAAACTAAACTGCAAAAATTAACTTTTCATTAGTCACATTCTGTTTACTTCTCATGTGAACCTAAACTCTATATTGTATATTCCTACGTATTGCAAGCATCAATGTGCAGCAATAAAATAAATCTGCAAGAAACTGAAAGGAAAGAGCGATAAGAGTACCGCTTCAGAAGATAGCATCTCCTTCATCCTTGACAAGTTCTCTAGCCCTGGAGAAAAGCAGCTCAAAGCGCATGACTATAATTCTTTAGTGAAGCTCTCTATAAGAAGAAAATTGAGACAAATTGGAAAAAAACCAAACTTAGTTGACTCCAATATAAGGTTATTATAAAAAAAAAATGAACTTTCAGAAGTGCCGGCATTAAAAAATGGCAATTGTGCAAGAAAAAAATTGTTTAAGCAGATTTATTCATCTAATGGGGAAGATAAGATAGAATGATAAGGGAAGAGGAAGGAGAAGAAAAGCAAACGTCCTGAAGAGTGGAAACACAAATCTTACAATTTCATTCAACAGTACATTAATTTCAATAAAGTGCACTAATAAAAGGACCAAAGCTCCTTATAATAATTGCTTTAAAAAAACATATAGTACAAACCAAAATGACATTTTTAGGTCACGTTTTTTGTTGCACAATATTTCAAACCAAGACAGGAATCTCATCATTATCTATTCCAAATCATATCTGCCACAATCATTATCGGCTTTTATCCCAAAAAAGCCAGAGACTGTTCTCCTACGGATGGTTAGTAGCTAGTAAATGTAACATTGCTCTCCTTCTCTTTTGACTTGACAAATTGCCAGGTCAGGTGATGATTTGTTATATCCTCACGTAAGATATTCAAATTCAGTTAATGACAACAAAATCTTTGTATGAAGTCATTGTTCAGCGAGGGATAAATGGCAGAATTAAGTTTGCTGACAACTTTAACGGTTGGGGGGAATAACACGGGTAAGGGAGGTTTGCCTCATTTTTTTCATTTATGCTGCATCGCCCCAATATAGAGCCTATCAATTAATAGAAAAACAAAACTCTAAATACTCATAAACTACCTCTTGACCTCTAATACTAGTAAAATGCCCATGAACTAAGTGATTCATAAAGGCTGTTCAATTAAATTTAATACTGCCATTACCGGGTCCCAAGCCCCGGATGCAAAAAGTTGAGAATTTTGTTGGATGGTTAACTAGCATAAATTTTTTGTCAAAAAAGTATAACATGAATCCTTTGAATCATTGTGTAAATGCTAGGGTGTCTTCTAGAAGCGACCATTATATAACTTGAATACAGTAAAAAGTGTGCAAGGGCCGCTACACCGATGTTCAGGTGTAGTGTTAAATAAGCAAGGATCCCACATTATGGATGGATGTGGGCAAAGAAATTAATCTGTGAAACTAAAATAAAATAGACTCTTGGAATATAGGTAAGCTCACTGATAAATTAATAGAATTGGTAGATTTTATGATTCACGTGAAGAAAACATCTTATGCATTCAAAGAATTAAATAGGTTGGAAAAAAAGCTAAGGAGATTGATATGTTAGATTTTAAACGTGGGTATTCAAGGAGTTGCACTAGAAATGGTGTAGGTGTAATTATTGATAAGAGTTTGAGAGATAATGTTGAAAAGATTAATAAAATTGGAGATAGAATTATAGCTCTAAGGATTGTTGTTGTTACTGAGTATTTAATGTTATAAGTATCTATGCTCCTTAAGTAGATTTAGAAATAGGTTCAGAAGAAAAAATTTGGAATGACCTATTAGAGTTAATACAAATGATACCTCTTGACGAAAAAAATTTATTGGATGAGAATTAAATGAACGTGTTGGTAGAGTAATAGAAGATTTTATTGGTTATGATTTTGGAGAGATTAATAAAGAAGGTAGATCCATTATAGATTTGGTTTTATCTTTTGATTTTATTATTATTAATGTTTTATTTAAGAAAAGAGATTAATATATTATTACTTATAATAATGGATCTAATAAAACACAAATTTATTATTTTTTTAATAGGAAAAGAGATCATCGATAATGCATAGATTGTAAGGTCATTCCATATGAAATTTTAAATATCGATTATTAGTTCTCGATTTTAACATAAGTTGGAAGATAAAACATAAAATGATATATTGTCATAGAATTAGATGGTATCACCTAAAAGACAAATAAATTATTTTTATGAGTAAACTTCAAAATTTCAAGATTTGGGACACACATGAAGAAGCTAATTCTATGTGGGATAAAGTAACAGACAATATTAAACAAATGACAAAAGATGTACTTGGACAATCAAAAAGAATATTTTTAATAAATACAAAATAGTTACTAGTAAAATAATAATGTGCAAAAAAGATTATAGAAGAAGTTTTGTTATAAAAGTTAGTTTAATTCAATATTAACGTCGGAGATGCTATCAATAAATCTTATCATGACACTAGCATATCAATATCATCATCTATACAACTGTCACAAGAGCATCATCTAAAAATTACACCACTTAAGATGCTTTAAAATCAACATTCTTTTCTATATACGTACGCAGACGCCTTACTATTCTCCCACTCGTACCATCAAGGGATGATTCCATCATAGCCATAAATATACAACCACGTTATAAAAATATTACTTTCAAATAATACTATAGTATTCTCATAAGCATAGCAGTTAATATTTTTGCACATGATTTAATGATAAATTAAATTAAGTTGAGCATACAGGAGGACATTCTTACAATATGAACCAAATTCATTAGATCATCAATCATAGGTATGCAGTACTATAATAGTAACGATAAATGCATTCGATCAAGAAGAAAAAAAAAAATTACTATAACAAAAGAATATGAGTACTCACCCCGATGACGATTAATTTTTTATTTGATTCGTCTTGAAGTTAACTTTTCAAAAATTGAAAACCTAACAACAATACAAGCCTTTATCCCGCAAAGTGGTGTCGGACATGAATCTTTTTTCTCCATTGCGTCCTATTGAGTGTCATATTTTCATTTAATTCTAATAGATTAAGAGCATTTTATACAATATGCCCAAGACTTTTAAGTCTACTCTTCTTTTCTTAACATCAGTCGAATCTAAACATCATCTCTCCTAACCGGATCACCAGATGGTCGAAATTTAATGTGACCAAACCATCTAAGATGACTCTTTAATCATGCCAGCTGATGGAGCTACACCAACCCTATCATGGATATATTCATTTCGTATTTTGTCTCTGTCTAGCCACACATCCACCTAAGCAATTTCATCTCAGCAACACTTAGCTTTGTTTTATGTTTCTCTATTAAAGGCCAACATTCTGTGGTACTTTTCTATTACACAATAGGCTTGACACATTCCTCCACTTCAACCAACCGACTTGAATTTTACTAATAAAATCCTCATCTATATCACCATCATTTTAACTAATAGACACGAGATACCTAAAACGTTCACACCTTTTAATAATTTCATCACCCAAAGTTATAACTCTGCTACTAGAGCTACTACTAAAATTAGACCTCCATAATTCAAGCTTTTCCTGAACTCTTTCTCTAGTCGTATGAACACATTTCTTCTATACAATTCTCCAAATGACTTCTCTTGGAACTTACCGTGAGCTTCTTCTAAATCAATAAAAATCATATATAGATCTTCCTTATTCTCTCTGAACTTTTCTATAAAACCTTTTAATAAACGTATAGATTTCATAGTAGACCTACGCGGCATATATGTATAATACTCTCCTGCCTCAATCACTTGTATTAATCATATCATATACATATGAGAAATTCATATGAGATTCAAGATATGAAAAGTATTGATAATTATTTACTTAATACAAAGATGGGTAAATAGAGAAAGATGTGTAATGAATTGAAAAACTTTCTCAATGTATATAAAGATCTCGCACTGACTAAGCATTTGATCTAGAATAATTGAAAATAATTACTATCATAATATTTGTTTATCCTTAAAATTTTTTAGAGTCACTTCCTTCGAATACCTAGAATACAAACATTTACATGATTAATATTAGTATATCTATTTCTTTATTTATTAATCATATTCTTTAATAGGTATTTTAATCTACATATTTAATCTCATATTCATTTAAATTTCCAATTTGACAATTTAATATTATTTTTTTCTAACTCTAATTTCATTCGCCTTAATTTAATCGTAAATATTTATATCCAAATCCAAAATTTAATTTAATTAGCTTAATGCATTTTTTATTTTACTAATTAATACAAATAGGCCTCATTTATTATACATACATCCACATATATATATATATATATATATATATATATATATATGTATATATATATATGTATGTATATATATATGTATGTATATGTATGTATGTATATATATAGGTATATATATACATGCATATATATACATACATGCATATATATACATATATATATATATATATATATATATATATATATATATATATATATATACTCGCCGATGCTCCTAAGTCCTAAGGAAGTCTTACAGGACCCGTTGGGGGACAGCGATGTGCATGGACCAGGTGAGTAGGGATGCAGCTCCGTGGACCGCTCGTCGGGTTTGATAGGTGGATAAAAGTGCGCAAGTTTTGGCTCATTGGTGGTGGTTTCGGCGTAAGACCCACGGGTCGGGGTTTCGAATCCCAGCCCTTACAGGCAGATTCAAATTTGCACATTGACTGAACGGGGGTTCGCCTCTCGGTCGATCTTTTAATATATATATATATATATATATATATATATATAAACAAATAAAAATTGTGTTTATCTACTTTCTTCATATAACAATTTAGTTCATATAATTCTTTCAATCTCATAATAAACATTAACATACTCCCCCATGTGACATTCGGTTTCAGAAAAAATGAAGGAACGAAGGAGACGAAACGGAGTCGGAAGCCGAAGAAGTGAAAGTGAGGAGAAGTGAAACCGAACAGAGCGGGAGAGAAACCGAGGGAATGTCGGGAAGTTTAAGAGGTGAATTTCCCTATATAAGCCGCAATCGACTTACCTGGAGAGTCAATCGGCGAGACTCGGTCCCGTTCCATCGAGCCGAAGAAGGTGGCAGCTAATGGATACGGTCGAGTTGAGCCAACGACGCCGTGCTCGCGAGCAGAATGAAGAGGCGGCACAGTGTTATACGGTTAATTGAAGGATCGAGGCTTGTGCGAAGGTGAAGAAGAGATTGTGTGGCCATTGCAAGCAAGGGAGGGTCGAACTGAGACCTTCAAATTGTGCGTTCGATCTGGATCACATGCATAGTGGAAGGAGAGCGGCGGCTCGAAGGAGGGAGATGCCTCGTGTGGTTTTGAGAGGAAGGGGTAAGGGCCTTTTATTAAAGTAGTAATTATAATATGTGTGTATATGTGTATATGTGTATATGTGCGTGTATGTATTATTGAATAGAAAAATAAGCATGAAATAACATAATAAAAAATTTAAATTTTAATACGAATAGGATGTTTATTTTAGGCATTCAATTTTAGAGGAGTCAACATCAAGGCAAAACAATTTAATCGACATCGAAGTGAGTACTCGTGTTTTTATACTATGATTAATTAATGTAAACTTGATAAAAAAACAAATAGGGTAATTATAAGAAAATTTTAATATAAAAATTAAAAATTTAAATAAACTCAAATTAATAATTATATCCATTCAAGCATAATAATACACCCGAGATAATAGAGGAAGAGAATCTGATAGAAAATGAAGAAATACAACCTACTATAAATGTGAACACGAATGTCATGACCCAGATCATGGAGGAGAAGATTTAGCTGATTCAAGAGTCCATATCGCAGTCTATCGAAACTGATGTAGTCGTTGTGAATAAGTACCTGAAAATATTTCAAGATATGCGCCCACCTTTGTTCAAAGGACCTAAGGACCCGATTGAAGCAGATATTGGCTAATGAGGATAAAGAAGATAATAGATGGCATAGCGCGTCTGGATGAAAGAAGAGTGTCTTTAGCTACCTTTGTACTGGATGCAGAAGCTGAAAGATGGTGGCAGGCAATGCCAGGAAAAGCTAGGGACATACCCAATATGATGGTCAGTTGGGAGGAATTCATAAAGTTATTCAGAGAATGGTTTATACCCTATTTGTTTGAAAACAGATACAGGACAGGTTCATCAAGTTGAGGTAAGGAGAGAAGATGGACATGAAGTACAAAATAGAATTCACTGCACTATTTAGGTATGCGCCAAAGTTGATCGCTACTGCAAAAGAAAAGTGCAACAGTTTCCTTTCGGGATTAAATGAGTCGATCAGAAGCCATTGGTGCCATTAGAGATCGATGAGTACTAGGTATTAGTGGAACGAGCTAGAAGAGTGGAGATCGACTATCAAATTACTCAAAAACGTAAGAAGATGCAGAAGAGGAAGAGCATTGAAGAAAAAGAACATGTGGATCAATCTAAGGGATCAAATGGGAAAAAGTCAAAGAACAATTCAGGTGGAATTCCAGATGTATGACGTAGGGTATTGTAGTGACTTGTGCTAGATGTGAAAAACATATAAGGGTGAATATTTGATGAGCTCTAATACTTATTATTGGTGTCGTCGGTCTGGTCATATAGCAAGATATTGTCCATCTATCGGCCACAAAAACGCTGAAGATCAGAAATCAGGTGGAGCTCTTTCACAGAAGTCTGCAGAAAACAACAACAACAACAACAACAACAAAGCCTTAATCCCACTAAGTGAGGTCGGCTACATGAATCTTTTTTCTCCATTGCGTCCTATTTAGTGTCAAATTTCCGTTTAATTCTAATAAATTAAGATCATTTTTTATGCAATAAGCCCATGTTTTCCTAGGTTACCTACTCGCCTTTCTTAACATAAGTTGTATCTAAAACATCTACTCTCCTAATCGGATCATCAGGTGGTCGACGTTTAATGTGACCAAACCATCTAAGGTGGCTCTCTCTAATTTTATCTGTCAATGGTGCAACACCAACCCTATTACGAATATATTCATTTCACATTTTGTCTCTAAGTGTAAAGTCACTCATCCACCCAATCATTCTCATCTCGGCAAAACTTAACTTAGCATTATGCTTCTCTTTTAAAGGCCAACATTCAGCACCGTGGAGCAAAAAAAAAAAAATAGTTTCAGCTCCAACCCAAGGTCAACTAAGGGTCTATTTGGGGCAGCTTGTGCGTTTCAGGATAAGCAGCTTATCCTGAAATGCGGCCTGCGAGACGACCCACGGTCAGCGTTTAGTGTAAAAAACTCAAACGCGACAGGCAGCGTTTTAAAAAACACGTGAACCAAACGGTAAGGCGTCGTTTTCAAAAACGCCACCACACTTATAGGTTATCCCAAACGGGCCCTAAAACATGTTCGACCTCGAGTATATTGTCACAACCCGGCACGGGGCTTAGAGTTAACCAAGACGGGAATGAACAGTCAGACAGTGGAAATCAAATCCCTGTTATCTTAATTCTATCACTAACAATTTAATATTCAAATAATACATGAAAGAGCCACTAAAGAAAACAACTAAAATTAACAAGTAAAAATTATACCTTTCTTGTTGTTGTTCTCGTCTTTGTATAGATTTGCTCATCTTCTATTCATCCTTTTAAAATGTTTAAAACCTAAAAATATTATTGAATCAACAGAATGAGTTATCTAAAGATAACACAAGAATAATCACATTTCTAAACTACAGTAATCCAATGAGAAGAATTCAATATGTATGTGAGTTTATAATAATCTTACACTAATCTTTCATATTTTATAAGTAATCTGATATGTTTATAAGCAATCTGACATATATTTATAAGTAATCTGATATATGTTGTTAAATGTTTTAATGATTTTTTCTAAATGGACAAACAATAATATTTTATATGCATTTATCTTAACTTTATTTTTACTTTATATTTTACATGCATATCTGTCTCTATGAGGATCACCGTCAACATACTTAACACACTCTTGACCGATATTGGCCCATCGGCTCCCATTGGCACAGTGATCTTGCAATCTACATATCGCAATTGTCTAAGGTAGAAAGATCCTTACATACCCCTTGCCGATATTATCCCGTCAGCATAGCGGTTAGTAATGTGGACATGACAATTGTCCAGGGAGGTAAGCTCTGGTCTACTCGCTCCTGGCCGATATTATCTCGTCGACACAGTATTTAGTAAACTAAACATCACAATTATCTGGGGTAGTAGAAAAACTCTATGTGTGGATACACTGTGGCCCCATGCCTGTACCATTAGGGGGTGAAATCCTCCTCTAAATATGCACATGCAAGCATTCACATATAAGTTATTTCATTTTTTATATATACATTGCTCTGAAACATCTTTATGCAACTACAAATATGCATATTTATTCTGCTGGACAACTATTCATCAGACATATCTTTCATATCAATCATATATCTATCTCATGAATATCTCTTATATCATGCATATTTTTCTTACATGTCTATCTTACATGAATATCTTACATATAATGTCTATCTAAATATCATTCATTTCATGCATATCTTGTATGCATGCACATATTTTCCTATTATGCTTATCATGCATGTTTATCCTATCAATATGAAGGATCTGATTAAACTAAAGAATACATGAAGTCAAACAAACAATCTGAAATAAAGTAGATTGATAAAATTTAAAAATGCAATTACTCACCTCGTTGGACACACTAGATTTTTGATATTCGGTAACTAGTTGGAGTTACGATATCTTTTATATTAAGCTCAATAACCAATAAAGCATAATATTAAACTTTTTTAAGATTTAAACAACTTCTATTAATCAAACAATCTTTCTTAGATAGGATTAATTTACCTGAATTTTAACGGAGTCGACTTACAATGATCTTCTGCATGCTTAATCAAACTCTTCGCCTCACGTAACTAACCTGAAATCTTAAACAAACTAGGATTTCATAATGTATTAGTTCATTAGGTAGTTTAGTTTAAAAGATCATTGATTTGCCAAAACTTACCTTAAACGGCTTTCTTGACAACCAATCCTTCTTCAAAGCTCCCAAATTTATTTTATATCACCTCTAAACACACCTCTGCTACGCTGATATCGTGCTAAAATTCCTTTGGAAGCTCGCAAAAGACATTCGATGGTTCCTCCATACAATCGGTGCCTCCGACGGCTACTGAAAAGGAAAAAGGCATAGAAAACGAGGCAAAACTCAAAATGAAAGTGCGAAGAAGAAAATAAACTCTCAAATAGCATGAAATAGGGTTTCATACTTACCAAAAATACCTCAGAGCCCTAAAATGCAGATTGCAACTTCCCTCAATGTTGCTCGACCCGTCTGCTACCCGCGGCCTTTGCACTGTAGCAAGGGTCGCAACTCCCTCGCTGCTCCTGCCGCACGAGAAAGGAGCAAGGAAAAAAATCGGGGAAGAAAGGAAAAGAAATAAGGAGAGGGGAATAGGTTACTGCTTACCAGGAGACTGCTCGTCCCTTTTGCTCATGTTTGCGGGCCTGCTGCGATTGCAGTCCCTTAAGTCTTCTGCCAAGCGAACCCGAGAGCCAGGGAGAAGGAAAATCGGGAGGGGAGGAAAGAATGATAAGCTTTAGCCCTATTCGACCAAACAAAGGATTAAAGGCTAAGGAATGTCGGTTGGCTACAGTGAAGATGCAGAATTAAGGAAATAATTAGGGTTAATTAAATTAATTAAACTAAAACTTTCAAATTCTTATATTTTTCATTTCATTCATAACTTACAGTACTTTAAATGGAATTGATCAACTTTTCGTTTAGAACTTTCTAAAGTTGTTTCGATTGAAATCTGAGGGGTTCGAAAATGGAGGTACAATTTAAGTCGCCAAAAATTTTATCAAATTGCTCAAAAATAGGTTATTACATATATTCATTTTCTCATAGTAAGCCTAAAGAACCTACTGGTGCTGATGATAATGTGGTCTGATGAGTTTGGCATTTTCTTATATGTAACGGTATTTTCCTAACATATTCTTTTGTTTTAGTATTGTTATTTGCAGTATAACTGAGTCATCTTGTATTAAGTATTTACCTTTTATGGTGATTATTTTTCATATTAATGAATGACCCCTAATTTTATGGATAGCTAATGTTGACTTGCTTAATGAGAAATGACTTCAGGTCTGTTTACGATTTTGAGGATGAAATTTATGCAAGTAGGGAAGATTGTAATGCCCAGTTTCAGAAGGAACAAGGGAACAGGGGAGAGGCAATGAGTCAAAAGCCGCAAAAGTGAAAGTGAAGTGAAATTGAAAAGAGCGGGAGAGGAAGTAAGGGGAGGTCAGGAAGTCGAAGAGGTGAATTTGCCTATATAAGTTGTAGTTAGCTTAATTAGGTACGGTTGAATTGAGCCAACGATATCATCCTTATGAGCAAAGAGAAAGAGGCGGCGCAGTGTTGTGCGGCCAATCGAAGGATTGAGGGTCGTGCGAAGGTGGAGAAGAGGTCAGGCAGCAATTGCAAGCAAGGGAGATCGAACTGAGGCATCAGCTTGTGCGTTCGATCTGGATCGCGTGTAGAGAGTGGGGAAGGAAAGCAGCGGCCCGAAGGAGGGAGAACCCTCGTGCTATTTCGAGAGTAAGGGATAAGGTTCTTTTATTAAAGTAGAAATAATAATAAAAAAAAAAAGAATAATATGTGTGTGTGTATTATTGAATAGAAAAATAAACATGAAATAACATAATAAATAAATTAAATTTTAACATAAATATCATGTTTATTTTAGACATTCAATTTTAGAGGAGTCCACATCAAGGAAAAACAATTTAATCAGCGTCGATGTGAGAAGTCACATTCTTGTACCATAATAATATTTTGTTTCATGTAGATCAAATTCATTTATTGGTATCATCATTAGTTATATTGAAATTACTGCAAACTAAAGATTTTGAATTCTAGTAAATTTTGTTCATACTGTAAAAATGATATGTGTGCACAACATCATTTAAATTATCATAATATTGAATGATTTTTAAGTATATTGTCTGCAATGCAAATGAGAAATGAATATTTATTACTAAAAAGTTATATTTCTATTGGATGTTTCAATGTACATGATTGACTATAATTGAGTCACCCTTTAATGGTACTAGTGAGAAAATACAAAGGTAATTATACACGTATATGGTAAAGGATATTGATATTGAAGTACCTTAATAGACACATTTTTAGACGGTGCTCATGTGACAATAGTACAGATATAAAACGATATTGATAAGATTCATTGAATAGCAGTTAAATATTTATGTTGATTTATTAAAAGGCTTAACCGACATGCATATTATTATTTTTTCTCTAAGAGTATGAGTATTCATTGCTTGTTTAGCTCACTGTTAATTTTTAAACTTACATTTTCGGTTAATTTAATTGATTAAAAGATAAATGATAAAATAGAAAACGTTTATGAAAAATGCAGACAACCAATAAAGAGGTAAATTTAAATATACTGCTTTAAATTAATTTGATTAGTGAATCTTTCATCTATTAATTTGTAGACTAATATAGAAAATTTATTTTTTCACTATCTCTTTCCGTCGTGAGTTAAAGTATTTAACTCCACA
>CM040437.1:61306043-61330933 GCA_022702705.1 Papilionanthe hookeriana x Papilionanthe teres
TTGAAGGAAACTTCGGGAATTGCTTGGGGAGAAGACATAAGATAAGTATATTGTATTTGTGTTTAAGTTTTTGTTGTTAAAACTTGTCTTTCAATACAAAGCATGTGTTTTTGTTTTATCTCCATGAATTTTGAGTAGTTTTATTTTTTTTCTCCTTGCATATGAGAATTAATCATGTGGATGAGAATGGTTTTAATATTTCTTTTTATTTCAAAAATTGTGATAACATTTTCATCGGTTCTTCATTGAATTTACAAATTGGTCACTTGTAAGGTTATAATCTGTTGAGAAAGATAATAACCCGGGAGGGCTATGATTTCGCCCAACTTGTGAATGTCACACTCACTTTATGAGGAGGGTGACCACAATCTAAGGAGAGTGCAAATATATAGGGAGATAAGTTTTGATGGGAGTATAATTGACTTTTATAGGGTGACGGACTAAATTCTTTTATCAATTCGGTCTTGAATTTGGATCTAAGGGTCCCTAGTAGGTCCAATAGAGAGGGCATAGTGAGTAATATAGAATTGAGATACTAGAATCTACTCAGTACTTCTACACAAGTTGGAACAAACTTAAGGTTAGCCAATGTTCTTTGCTGGCACCGAGAGGGGGTAAAGGATGAGTATGCTCCTATTTGTCACAATACATCATTTTATGTTTTTAATCATTTAAATCCTACATTGATTAATATCTCTTTGTAAGGGGAAAGTTCTTTTCATAATATTCAAAACTCTTTTAAACTTTATTAGTCTTTTAAACATTATTAATATCTTAAACTTTGTTTGTATTTTTTTCTTAAATTTAGTTTTAATCTACTGCAAAGGTTTCGACATTATTATCTTATCATATTTATCTACAATTTAGATAGAAGAGTTTTTCTAAGTCATTATTAAAAAATTACAGCTTTTCTTCGTGTGTTCGGTATTATGGTTTTTAAAGAAAATCTTATATTACTTAAAAAGATATGTATATTTGCGTAGTACCCCTAGTATGAAGGCTTATTATCTATTTTCTAAATCATTTAATTTATTCAAACTAGCCGCTAAATATAATTTGGGACAAGTTTTTGGCAATCTTTTGGAGTATAAATATCTGCATAATTGCTAGACGGGCCAACATACGATTGGAAAAGCTGGTCAAATCCTTAAATATGTTTTGGCCCACATGGACATAAACTGTCTCACAAGTAGGCACCAATAAAAGAGTAACTTGGGTATAATGTTGTTAAGTTCTTAAAAACTTATTTACGATGCTTATGCCCCTTGCTCAATCTAATAACAAAAGGCACATCAGTGGGGCTGGAGAAAGTATTTATCGAGTCAACAATTGATACATCTATAGGTACAACCTCAGTGGTCTCTAACATCACTGTTGAATTAGAATGGGTGGCACCTCTAGGGACTACCCTGACAAGGACCGACAATCAATAGAATACTAAAAATAGAAGCACATTGTGATGGTTCACCATCAGACAACGACCTCTTCCTGGAGATAAGGGCAGTGTTGACATACATATTCACAACAGGAACTTCGCTATGTGCTCGAATCCCCTTCATTTGGGTAAGATATAGTGCCAAAGCTTCAGAGGGAGTAGGATTCTCTGTGACAATCAGACTAGTCTAGTTGACATGACAAGAAGTGATTGTAACCCTCATGAGTATGAAAAATGGTTAGGGGAAGTGCAATGACTTCCCCTATACAAACTCAATCATAATGATCTTTTGTGTAGTTATTCCTACCAAACAAAAGGTAATATGATCAAATATTATTAATAGAATCAAAATTAAGAAAGTAAACAACAACGCCAACTACGTGAGAAATTATAGCAACCAAAACACTAAAAGCATAAAAAGGACAATAATGAAACCATTATACTAACCATAGTGACTCTAGGTCATGGAAGAAATAAGAATTAATTTTAATCAAGAATGTATAAATCAAATCAATAAAAATAGATCGATATGAATAAGAGTTATAAAACGAAAGCATAACACTTAACATGGAGAGGTAGTCTCAATTCCTGATGGAGTCATCATATTTTGTTGCACCCCTTTTTGTTGGAAATTTTTTTACATTTGCCCTTTTAAAATCCTCCTCAAATAGTCTCTATTATAAAAGAAATAGAGCGATAAAGGAAAAGGGAATAAATTAGGCAAATGTTACGAAATATAAAAAGGATGGTTAGGAAGACATTTCATAATATGATCCTCGTAGCACAATCAAAGAGAAGCGATTTGAAGTGAATTAATCTAAAATTGACCCAAGAAAATATATGAGAAATGACTTATGATAGCCTTTGTACTAAAAAATAAAGCAACATCAAATTTATTTTTATTCTGGCTTTAAAGAGACCTACCACGATGACGTGTCCCTGTAATCAATTACATCATAAGGAAAACCCATGAAGACTTTCAATAAAAGGTATCATGCTTACCTTTTCATAAAACCTTAATAATAGGATATCACAAAGAGTTTTATCATTTCAGCAAGGAGAACCTCCTACTATCAAGGCTAATTAGGCTATCAGGTAGATGGTGAATCACCATAACATAATAGGTAGCCGCCTCTCAACAAAACAAGGCCTATGAAATGACTATGAAAAGACTCACAAGGTGGGAAATAGGACCAAGTGGGGGGTGTTAACAGTTAGGTAAAGAATTTTTAGATTGATAGAGATAACCTAGTGAAAACTCTATGGATCCATCTTCGCAGTTCATGAAATCTCTGTCAATTGAGTCGTGAAGGTATTCGAATTAATGTGACAATGAAATACTTGTCAACAACCCATTTATTATTTCATCCAAAGTAGCTCAGTAGACCCAAAGACATAGGAAAAAATATAAGCTCTGATGATTCTATATGGATATAAAGGCAATAATAGGGCTTATACACTCCAAGAGTATGACATGGATGCTACGGAGCTGAAAAAATAATGATTTGACTCATAAAGCCAAATCATCCCACAACAAACTTAAAATTCTGTTTGGGTCCAAAAAACCCTAACACCATTGTCATATTAGACAATCGCCTAAACAAATAAATCTTGTTGGTTTTATTAGGTAGTAGAAGTAAGGATATTTCTCTATGAGGCATGTTAAGTGAATGTAAAATTATCTAAGTTCCTAAGCATAAGGCCCTCTTAAACATGTCTTGGGTCAAGGTTATACAATAGAAGTCCATTTTAAAACTATCTCGAGAGCTATGTAGGAATTTATTTTAAACTTAATTTTTTTAAGATAAATCTTTTGAATTCAACTTTTTTTGAAACCCATGATTTTGTCTTAGGAGCCTAAGCACAATCAGGATCCCAAACAAACCACATGCTAAATAAAAGAGAAAATTTGGCACGTTGCACAATAAAAGTAAAGCACACCATAATAAAAGAATAAAATAGGATGAGTGTCGTTAGTCGACAACATATTCTAGAAAGAAAAAAAAATATGGTCAAGCTTAGCATATACATGCTTAATTCTAAGTTTATACACAAATACAAATCTAGAATCAAGGTACGAGGCAAAACCTAACAACTTTTAATCCTCGCCACGCGGTTCGTGCTTTAAGCTCATTGGATACTCATGCTCGTATCATATTTCTATTACAAACTCTTCCTAAACTATAAGAAATACATGGAAAAAATATAAAATGAAAAACTCAACCTTCAAAACAAACATTAACACATTCATATATCATGCAATATATAACAAAATATAACCTGCAAGAGGAGAGATTTAGTAATAACACCTGCACAAAAAAATGTTATTTAACAACTTAATAATTTAGCTGCTCCATTTTGGACATAACTCCCTACATAATAATCACCCATAATATATTAGTGCACACATCACAAACGTAGTAAGCACACATAAATGATAAACCAAAATGCAGTCTTCAGAACAATAGCACAAGTAACTATGAACGTGCATTTAAAAATCCTAATTACATCCTTTATTTAGTTCTAAATAAACATCTATAGGGTGTTGCTTAATCACAACACTTAAGTGAATATAGTGCATTGTAGGGGCAAATGACATTCCCATATAACCTTGATGGGGTCACCCATCCCAAGTATCTACGCAGATTAATGCTTAACTCATCGATGATGAGTATTATTTCACTTATATAATTGCAATGATTCTACAATATCTAATAATGATAGGATAATTTGCAATACCTACTTAGATAAACTAGCAGATGATGATCAATTTCTTTTAATCACCACAAGTCATATCTAGGATTTACCATGGGTCCTGCTGTTAATGGGGCTGACTCACGAACCTAGACCTATACGAGAGGAAATGGGCTTACCTAGAATGACGTGCCACACATACAAGCATATAAATGCACTGTATGCAAATTAAGTGCTCCAAAGCTAGCCCTCAAATATAGGCACTAAAGGTCAATGAAATTGAAATAACATGCTTTTGTGAGACACATAAACATGTAGTGTAAATTTGCAAGGAAATGATAATAATTATGCAAGTTTGATTAAGGAAAACATTATAATAACGCAACACAAGCCATGCAAATATGCATTGTTGACCTCATTTTTGATGAGGTCTTCTCTTCTTCTCTTTAGTACTTAGGATCTAGCCTTAGGCTTTTCCTTTAACTATCTTAGAGGACTAGAATTGGGACCCACCTTTTAGAAATTCAAACCACTTCTTAACTCCCCGCAAACTCCACAAACTTGACTATAGACCCCTAATCACCTAGAGGGTTGAAATCAAATGTGGAAGTTTAAAGGATGAGTTCTATGGACTCTTTGGCCTAGGAGCTACCACAGGTGGCTCAGTGCAGTAAAGGCTGACTTACACATACACTACACCTATGCACTACACTTTCACACACCTCCTAAAACACACCCTTACCCAACTTAACTTCCGACTCATGTAGGTGATTCACATGGATGGTCCTTAACACCTAGCCACCGGTAAGAGGGTTAGGAACAACATGGTGAATGCCTCAATGAGTCCATTCATGGCTCATGTGGAGCTTGATATGGCTTCATGGCTCAACAAAAATGATTTCATTTCACTTACATCTACCCAATCTTCAATTTTCCAAATTTTCGATTTTTGACCCCGGGACCCGACACCTGCCAGCCTACCTAAAGCGCCGAATAGCAAATTTCTCGAAAAAGTTTCCAAATTACCCAAAATTCTCCAAAATCAATCCCAAACATTCCCACATCACTCAAACTGATCATCCATATCCAAAAATATCAAAAATTCCAAAAATACCCCCCAATACCTTCCAAATACCCAAAATACCCCTTTTGACCCAAAAATCCAAAAATTCAGAAAATTCCCAGAAAATTCCAGAAAATCCCAAATATTCCCAATTTCATTTTGTTCAACTAAACCATGGGCCAATTTTGTCAATTTACCCCACTTTTGTCAAAACCCCGATTTGACCCATTTTAACCCAAAGTAAACCCGATGTCAAACCAAACCTACCCAATTGACCCAAATTCTGGTCCAATTCAATTCTAAACTTCAATTCAACATCCCAAACACCAATCTAGACCAAAGCCAAGCTTAATTTGATTGAAATTTGAGTCGATTTCACTTTTGGCCTTAAAGCCCGATTTGGACCTATGACCCAAACCTAACCCAAACTCACCCAATTCAACTCCAATTAACCCCAAATCTTTTCCAAACCTTCCTTAACATCCCCATGAACAAAACACTAACATGATTTGCTCAAAATTTAGACCCAAACCCCACTCAAATTCAACCCAAAATCAAAAAGCCCAATTTTGACCTAAACACAAACCTAGCCCAGAATGAGCCCAAACCCCAAAATCAAAACCCAACCAAAGCCAAAACCTCTTTGAAACACTCCCAAAAACATTTCCCAACATTAATTTCACATCAACTTCAACTCTAGCCCAACTTTGGCCCATGGTAGCCCATTTTGGCCCACTTTAGCCTCTTTGCCAAAAAGCCCATATCAACCCAATTCAAACCCGAATCACCTCAAATTTGTTTCAAACCACTCATGAAGCATCCCTAAACCAAACTCAACAATTATTTGGCCCAAGCCTTTACCAAAATTTCATCCCAAAAATCCATTTTAAAATTCAAAGCCCACTTTCCTAAACCATTTAAAAGCTCATCTAAAACCATTTCAATGAGCCCAAAATTGATTCTAAAGCCCATATGACATTTTCATTTGTCATCCATTTGATGAAAATCATTCCCTAAGTTTCAATTCCATCATCAAATAAATCTAAATCAAGCACCATGCCAAATTGCCCAAAAATACCAAAATATTCCTAAAATCCATTTTCATGAAATTGACCAAAGCTTTCCCAAGCCAAAGGTGAGCCATGAAGCCATGCATGAGCCACATGTGAGCCATGAAAGCCTTGGACACTTCACCATACCCAAAATGGCAAGAGGAGGGGACCCTTTAATGATTCTCTTAAGAGTAATTAACCACTCCCATGTCTCCCCTAACTCTTGCTTAAGCTTAATTGTACTTGGATTGTGACTTGACCCCACTAATCGAGCTGATCCAGTGACTTTCCCTTCGACCCAAATTGGCCTTGGAGGGTGAACCTAACCCAAAACCAAGGGTTGACCCATTTAGACCCAAAACTAGCCCTTTCCCATTCCACTTTGATTCGAACCCTTTACACATGGCCGATGCTTCAATTGACCGCACAAGCCTCCGACCACGACCCACTCGACCTTGAGGGTGACCCATGCTCGGCCGGCCGGCCACCCGGTCGCCGGAAAACGCCATGCCCGAGACCTTGGGAGTGAGCCAACATTGAAATTCTCCCTTGTCGAGTCGCCCCATGCCTAGTGGTCACCATGGCTGTTCTTCTCCTCACCAGAGCAGCTGATCCCAAGCCCTAACTCCCCCTGGGAGGCCCTCCAGCCATGCCTATTTAAACACCACCCCCTCACGGCCATGAGAGGAGAGTTGCAAAAAACCTTGCCAAAACTCTGCCAAAATTGTTCCAGACCCCTCCTCATACACGAGCACTTGATCCCAGATGAGATCCCCTGCCATTTCTTCTGCGCGAGCTCGATTTCGAGTTGAAATCCGAGCCCAAAACCAGGACACTCCTCCACGGTGAGCTAATCCCCAAATTGATTGTCTCTACACCTTCACTCGGACCGAGGAAGGTGTCCACCGATAAAGCCCCATCTCCGGGCCACCCGGTTGCTCCGGACTCCGAGCTTTGTGATCGAGTCGTGGTCGAAGTCTAACTCAGTACGATTCACGGCACCGGGAGACTTCATCCGGAGCTTGCTAGGATCCGGCCGAAGGTGCGACAACTCTCGGATCGAAGCTTCACTTCTCCGAGCAAAGGTATGAACTCATTCTTCTTCCCGAGCTTACGGAGATTCTCCATTTCATTTGAGTAAATTTCAATGCATGTTTACCAGTATGGATGTGTTCGTCTCTTGAAGACGAATCCATGTAGAGCATAGAACACGAAAATCCATCGAGAATCGAGTGAGAAATTAGGGTTAGAGGGTTGACGGTCACGGGTGCACACCGGTCGTAGACGATGACCAGGAGCCGTTGGATCGCGCGTGTATCGAGCGGACGGATCGATCGCGCCGACCGCAGAACGTTACGTGAGCTGCGGGTCCGGGACGGCCG
This sequence comes from Papilionanthe hookeriana x Papilionanthe teres, assembly GCA_022702705.1. Taxonomy (NCBI): domain Eukaryota; kingdom Viridiplantae; phylum Streptophyta; class Magnoliopsida; order Asparagales; family Orchidaceae; genus Papilionanthe; species Papilionanthe hookeriana x Papilionanthe teres. Next base: position 61,313,670 of record CM040437.1, read on the forward strand.
ACTCGGATGGCGGCGCCCAATCGCGGCGCGACACGTACCGCGCTCGGAGAGGCTAAGGATGCGCCGGCGCCGCTTGGATAAGTAGAAAATTAGGGGTATTTTCTATTTATTTAATTCCCTAAACTTGGAAAATTCATAACTTTGTGTAGAAAAATCGGAAAAATAAAAGAAAAATATCCTCTTGCTCGAGTGAACGAGGAGAATAATGTGGAAAAGAAATCATTTAATTTCATCAAGTATTTTATTTTTAATAATTTATTTACTCTCTGCATACATTTAATTCTCCATGCATTCATACAATTCACCATGGCATGAGACCATAGGGCTTTTGAAGCCTCTGAATTTGGGAACATTCCCTGAATTTTCCAAAGTCAGAGGCCATCTCTGTGAAAAGTTATTGATTTTTCAAATGCATGTTGCTATTTTAAGTATTTTAATTTCAAAAATTAGCATGTTGTGAAATAAATTTTAGGAAAATTTGGTGATGTTCCTGATGACTGGAGAACCCTAGGAAAAATAGGATTTGAGTTAATTCACTTAGATTAACCCTAATTGGCTTAAACACCCAAAATAGGTTTCTAATTAATTAGAGTTAACCATAGATCAAATTGACTTGAAATCAATTCTCCACTGACCTTTAGGATCAGAGGAACCCATCATAAAAATTTGAGGTCAATTGGACTTGGTTAGCCCCACTAATTGGGTTGATTAAGCCACTTAGTCATTTTAAACTTTAAAAATTCATAACTTTCAAAATATCTTTCAAAAATTCACCAAAATGGTTTTGGAGTCTCTCTGATATCAGGGGAGTTTAAGAAAATTAAAATTTTAATTTTCTAAAAAAGTTGATTTTTAATATTATTTTAATATTTTTAATAATTAAAAAATAATAAAAATCACAAAAATAATAAAATTCACCAAAATGTCATATTTTGAATTTTAATCACTTAGGAACAAGTCCCATATTTTTCCTAGGTCTATTTAGTGAGATATTAATTTTTAAAGCTCTAGGGTAATTTTAAAATTAAGAAATGTATTTTCTAGCATTTTCACCAAAATAATTATAATAAATCAAAGAAAAATCAGAAAATTGTAAAGTTTGGTTCTCTGGAATCCTTGATATCAGAGAGAATTTTAAAAATTATAAAATTTATTTTTCAACATTTATTTTATTTTTAAATTAATTAATACTCCAGAACTTAAAATAATTCTAATAAATAAAATATAATTCAAAAAATTACAAAATTTGGTCCAAGTGGTCCTCTGGTCATTAGGAATGTCCCCTAATTTTCTTAAGGACAGAAACTTTCCCTTGGTCATGTTATTGAATTTTCCTTGGAAATTTCTCTTTTCTACAAAAAATAATTATATAAATAAATTAAATACAGAAAAATCACATTTTCTCCTCTCATGTCTTTATTGACATATGAGTGAAGTCACATAAAAATTTCAAGTTCATTTGAGTTCAATTTAGTGAGTTATGAAATTATTAGGCTTAAAGGGCAAAATGGTAATTAAAATTTTAATCCTTAATTAAGACTTTAGGTTTAATAAAAATTAACAAGTAAAATATTTGATCCTAATCTGATTTGGATGATTGAAATTTAATAATTAAAGGGTAGAAACCCATTAAGCAATTTAAAATGATTAAACTTTAATTAAATAATTAATTGAATTTGGAAGAATAATAAATTTGGAATTATTAAAATAGAGGATATTATTAGGAAGAAATTTATTCTTTAATTTAAAAATCCCTAAATTAATCATCTCATTAATACTCAACTCTTAATTAAAATGATAACTCAAATTTAAAATATTAAAAGACTTAATCATTAAATTAAAATTAAATCATTAAACTCTTTCAAAAAATTTCAATTAAATTAAATTAAATTAAATTAAAATTAAATTGAATTAAATTAAATTAAATTAATTAAATAAATTAAATTAAATTAAATAAATTAAATTAAATTAAATTAAATTAAATTAAAATTAAATTAAATTAAATTAAGAAATTAAATCAAATAAATTGAATTGAATTAAATTAAATCAAATCAAACTAAATTAAACTGAATTAAATTAAATTAAAATAAAATAAATTAAATTAAATTGAATTAAATAACCTCACTTAAGACATGAAGAAATAAATCTAAAATAACTTGAACACTATTCCAAACTTAAATCATTAATTTGAACTTAAATTTGAATCACAAATCATTAAATATCATTTTGCACTTTTAGAGCTTTAGTTATCATAACTCCTAAATAGAACATTAAAATGAAATGTTACTTCACTTACGGGACATTCAAATGTCCTAGTTCACTCGAGCAAGTTAACAAAACTTGAAAACCTCGGACGATCGATTCATTTACACAATTAAATTCATTTGACTTGAAACAATCCTAGAAATATTGAAAAGATGTTTAAGATTCTTCTAAGCACTTCCTCAATATGATAGGATATTTACAAGAACAATTGAACTTAATTGTTCTTTGATGAAGAAAATCGTCTTCAAACCAAAAACACAAAGAACCTAGACGTCATAGGAAACTATTAGCTATAGGATTAGGAATTTGGTAGAAAACCATAAACCTTTCCCTTAGCTTTACCTAGGAACTTGCTTAAATATTCTAACCGTGTTTTAAGTGCAGCTTGGGATAACGGGAAGACCCTCCAGTGTACGCTTTTATTTTATTGCGAGTTTATTTTATTGCAAATGCACTTTATTTTTCTTGCATGATAAACAATGTATTGCATGAAAACCGACACCTTTAGGACGAAACCAAAACTGAAACCCAAAATTAAAATAAAAGACACTACAAGATAAAATTCACCTCCACAACATTTCAAAATATAAGACAACTCAAAATTTAATCACAAACAGAACACAAAACTACAATTACAACTAAATTAAAACGTCTTGTTGGATGATCGGGAATACCTCGGATGATGTAACCTACGTGTTGCTAGCTGGATTTCCCACGGTCTAAATGAAAGTGTGGAACTCATTCAATTGAGTTTAGCAAATTCATCCGGACTAAGTGAATCCGATAAAAATAATGGTGCCTGGAAGGATGGAACCGTGGGATCTTAACCGGTGTCGTTATAATCAACTTTAAGATTTGTTTTAATTAAAACACAAAAAACACTTGGAAATTAAGACTTCTCTAAACCGGAACACTTCTCTCATCTCTTGATTTATGATTTCTAAAACTAAACCTCTGCAACAACAAGGAGCTCGGAGCATGGTGGGCGAGCACGGCCATCGTCGTCGAAGAAACTTCGAACCTACTTCACAGAAACTTTCTTAGAATTAAATAACAAAGCCATAGGACTTCGAGGTAGTTTGCACTAGTGCAACATAAATCCTCAACTCTTCGTTAGGCATTTGCATTGCAAATTAAGCCCTAACCGGTCTTAGGATTCCGAGGTAGTCGTCCCGTACGACATAAACCCTCATATCTTCTGAGCAATTTGTATGATTCTATCATATAAATATAAGCCCTAATTAACTAAATCGGCAAGATTAAAACATTAAATAAACATTAGGACTTTCCTAAATCCAAGCCAAACAATAGGATAATCGGGAGATTACCGAAGTCCGCTTCGAATCCGTGATCTCTCCTACTTTTCTTCCTTTGAATTCCCAAAATAAAAATGTTCCAAATTTGATCCATTCCCTATTGAAATTCCAAAATTCAACCCCTCGAAAACTTAAACTTTGAAATTCTCGAGAGCGTAATTATCGATTATTATCGAGAGTTTTCTTAGGTGATTCCCATCACTTAAGATGTAATTAACTATAGGGGCTTGCCCTTATAGGGAACTTTAAGAACCCGAGTAATATAAACCCCGTTTAATAGTTTCATATTAAGCAGGGGAATTATGTCGGCTTATAAAATTGGTTCGCAGACCAAACGGATGTCACAAACCTTTCTAGTTTATTTAATCGAGCCCCATTATCAAGCAATGTGTCTATTCTTCGGGATAGATACACGGTTTGTGGTGCGGCGCTCGTTTATATAAACTATTCGGGATGTGAGATCAGTTTGATTTCATATCTTAAAATTTTCAAATTTAAAATTATTTTCAAAATCAAATACTACTTTTCAAATTATTTATTTAAATTAAATTAAAATTCGCCGACAATTTTTGTAGGCGACTCTCTTTTCAAAATAAAACACACAACCTAAAAATATGCCGACATGCATATATGTAGACGCATGATAAAATGGGTTTGAAGTCAGGGCGCCAAAGGGCAATTTCATGATGTCAAAACACCTTTTATCTCACATGTAGTGTGGTGTGGTGCAAACATACCATGACATGAAAACTTTATATCAAAATTAACAGTTAGACCAATCTTTTATTCTAATGGGTCACAAGAAACACCTTTAGGGTAAACACAAGAAAAGGGGTGAGCTCATAGCAATTGCGTTAATCATAACAAACTTCTTAAGAAGTTTGTTAAAACAAGGGGATTGCTACCTCCATAATGGGGGTGAAATAAATGGTTTGGGATAGAAATTACTAAGATGTTGACTTATAATGGTTGGGAGCTTACATAGATTCAAAACAATAAAACCTAGCTAGCAAACTAGTTGGAAAATCAAGGACCAACACCTCAATAAAGGGGGGTGTAATAAGTGGTTTGGGGTAGAAGTCCCTGAGTCCTTAAAATATAAAGGTTGAATACTTTGACATAGAGCCTGACTGGGCGACACATTAAACCACGGTCTTTAGACTGTTATAAGTGCAGTGCTCTAACTATAAATTTATAAGAGATAAATTTCTTATTTAAGCTTTGGCTCCATGATGCAAAGTCTGGCTCTACAATGCTACCACATAGCATAACAGCACAACTCTATCAAAATTGTTGTGGCACTTGACCAAGTATGCTTAAGTACTTGGGCCATGAAGCTAGAAATAGTTATGTGGCTCTTGGTTTTGCTGGGCTCACGTCATAGGGACGTAACACTGAGGTCAATTCCATGACTCTCGGCTAAAACAAACTCTACGACTTAAAGGTGACGGCGTTGGGCGCTTGGCCAAGTAGACTTATAGTCTTAAGACCACGCCATGGAGAAAATGTCATAACACTTATCCAAAAGCAATCACAACTTAGCATTATGACATTGATAGATGACATAGAGGCTCTAAGACAAGCGAGATAAAAGCAACACCATTACATTGCGAAAGTAATGCTATAGTGATTTCTAAGTGGAAGTTGTTGCACCAGGATATGGTGTTGAGGCATTAAGCGTAAAAATGAGTATAACATTGTGGAACAACATGTACTCACGATGCTTAAGAAAAATTTGAGAAACAATCAGTCGCTAAAAAAAATAAGGGAAATGCGAGAAAGGTCCAATCATAATTGCTTTATCTAATATTAGCTTACCACAATCCGCTAACAATAGCCTAAATTAGATCTACAGAGAGAAAAATGAGAGTGAGTATGAGAAAATCTCACATACATGAAGCTTGACAACATCCTATAATCTTGTCCTACTTTGGTTGCTCCAAATTTGCTCTTGTCAGGTCTGCACTATTGTCGGTAGCACAAGCTCCTCCGGTACAAAGGAAAGGTTGAGTATGATGGGAAGATCTCAGTTACATGAGAAGAGACCAACGTGATGGCTCAAATTTGAGAATTTTTAATCCCGTAGGGTGGCCACAAGCTGCTCCTTTTATAGAACAAATGTTAATATGGAGCTACAATGCCTTGTCTACGTTGTCACAATGTTGTTGACATGTCATCACCACATCGACCAGCTGAATGATGGTCATGTTCGACCATGTTGTCATGTGTTAGACTTTGATTTATTATTTAACATGGCACTGTGGTGCCAGTCAGAGGTGCGTTGCAGTGCTGCTAACATGGTAGTGCCACATTAGTCGATCAGATAATGTTCACATCACGTTGTGTTGATGCGATTAGTCGGCGGGTTGTCATATAGTGCATCGTCGTGATGCATATTTGAGTAGCATTGCGGTGTTGTTCACATGGTAGCGTTACATTGGTCGTAATTTTTTTGTATCGTCCAATTGACCATCACCATCTAAATTGGGGTGTTATCCTCACCACCATGTGTACCGCTACGACTCAACCATGGGTGTTATGGCCCTTGTAAACTGAAAATCATCATTGATAGATCTGAAATGCTTCGTGTGGATTCATGGTTCTATCATTTGAATACAATACATATAATCAAGAGGAAGCCTCAATGTTGTGACGCTTGGCTATCACACGGTGGATACATTCTTGAGTACTACAGTACTGCAAAATCATGGTAGTGCCAATCTTGGAATTTGAGAGGTTCTGAATGAGAGGGTCCAATGTTGCAGTGCTTGGACACTAGCATGAAAATACTGGCTATAGGCATTGCTGCTGGTAGAGGCGCTGCAACGTCGAAACTGAAACCCAAGCACTACTAAGAGAAAATGGGTGCAGTGCAACGGTGCTCGTCATTTAGAGCTGAAACCTTGGGTAGCTGGCATTGTGGTGGAAAGTAGTGGCGATGTGATTAGGTTGAAATTAAGTATTTTTTCACTGCATTCTCAGAAGATTTTAATATAATCACAGACAATTAAAACAAGATACAATATCCAAATTTTAATACTCATGCTGAAATGACATTTTTATTGAATTAAAAAAAAGTTTGTATATGGATTTAAGAAAATACAACATTAAAGCAACAATAAATTTAAGAAAAAAAATGGAGTATTAACATTCCACCCTCCATTTCCTCTCCCACATCACTATCCTCATCGTTGTTGCCATCGTCGCCACTGTCACCACCTTGTTGCTCAACTTAGCCTCAAAATGAAAAGAATAGAGAAACGATTAAGGTAAGCTGGCCTAGCCGACCCCAGAGTATTGCCCAAAAATCAAAGCCTGACACACAAAATGATGCTGATGTTGATGTCTAATGTAGTTAATGTGACAACATAGGGAAGATACGTGGCCTCAAAGCTCCCAAACTTCATGATCATGGCATGGGGGCAAGAAGATGTTGTAAGAGGACAAAAGCATGCCATAACCCTCATGTTTTGTTATATTGGACACTATCCTTTGTGATAACACCCTTGGGGGAGATAATCTCTCCCTCCTTGCTCCCATGACACCAACTCTCACATAAAGCATGTAGATCAAGGTTGGGTAACTGATCTTGATGATTTTATTGTCGTGAGAGACATAAAGAATGTAGCTCATGATATCACGACTAAAGTCGATCATCAGCTCTTTCTGGATTGCATAATTTAAATTGACACAATCATGGGTCAGCTCACTCATGTACGAGCTATGCATTACCCTAACAAAAATAAAAAAAAAAAGCATACGACTTTGGATTTAGGGAGAGGGCACAAGTGAGGAGATTGATGAGTTTCCCCTCTCGTTCCTTCCATTGAACCAGAGAGTTCACATCTGTCGAACAACACAAAACCTCCTCAAATTTGGGTCCCATTTCAAGGAAGTCCATGTATTTATCAAAGACATATTCAGCTAGGCCATACATAAGGCTGATGGTGAGGGCCAATTTCCCCTTACAGAAGTCTGGTGCTTTGTATGTTCATGGCTATTAGCCATGAACTTGTGAATTATTGGGAATAATGCCATACCGAGCTCATATATGAACTGAGCCCAACCCCAATTCACAATTGCGGCTTGAAAATTCACGCTCCATAATGAGTTTTTTATCGCTAAGAGCTTCTTCATACCTCATTTGTGTCTCAACATTAATAAAGAGATGAGAGTTGAACTTGTCATTCGCTTGCTTATTCCCCCTTGCACGAGAATGACATGTCCTTTTTATTATTTTTAGAAGGAGTGGAGTGCGACTAAGATAGAGGCGTTACGAATGGAGTCAGAAAATTGAATAGAAAATTGTTCACCACTTATTCCTATTTATAAAAGATTTAGAGTAGTGAAACTGGGCAGTCAGAACAACAACGTTAGCCTTCGACTTGGCCAAACATCATATGACAGTGACAAAAAGCTTATATCTGTTACAAACAGTTGCCATCAATTTAATTGATGGAGGGCCGCGACCTTAGTTATGGCGCAAGCATCGCGACACTAAGACCAAATCCAGTCAAGTGCACCTGCCTAAACTGAAATTCAGTTCACCATCAATTTACTTGATGGAGAGCCGCGGTGCTTGGTCCATATCTGATCAAATATAGTTCTTTTCACATCTAATCCACACAAAAAATGGTTTTTCAGCGTTAATTACATCTACTGAGCACCGTGACATCATAACATGGTGCTGTGACATATGTTATGTGACCCTAACGGTTGGGGTGATGTTAGCGATCAAATGACAAACATAATTTCAGATGGGCACCTAGACCCCATGGCGCTATGCCGCGACGCCAGCCAATGGCGCTGCAATTTTGAAACCTTTTTTAAAGACTAACACTGCAACACTGAAGTCTTTTTCAAAGGAATTCAAACATTTATGCTCATAGGGCAATGAATAAGGTCCTGAAACGTAGTTTGAGCCAATGTTATCCAGGTAATCTAAAAATGACAACAACATAGTCAAAATTCCTATGCCTTTCAACTTCTCTCTTATTGTGTAATCTCTGTCCAAAGATATCTCATCAACTTCATTTATCCTTTAAATTAATTATAGTCCATTTCTGATAAATTTCTTGGATAAATGTAAATTCATGTTTCATATTTTTAACCTTTAAAGCAAAGTAAGCACAACACGTTGTAAGTTGCATCCATAATATGAAACAATCGTTGATGCCCTTTAAAATAGGTGAATAAGTTTAGCACATCTTCTAAAATATTGAACTTTATTAGATTAAACATATTTTAAAAGCCTCCTAATTAAGAGAATAAAAGCCCAACATTAAGCTGGTTGATACATACTAATTGATTGGTCAACATTAAAATCATTATCTAAGATATGCCTTCAATTTTCCCATAGAATTTGTCTTTAGAAGCCAACAATATTAACGTCATGCTATCCCAAAGACCTCTAAGGAGATTAAAAATAGCCAAAAATCCAAATAACTAGTCAATTCAAGAGATAAAGTAAGAAGCATGGTCTCCCTCACTTTTGATGCTAATTTGAAAGCTAAGCATTCAAATGGTAAGCCAAGCCCCTTACTCTTTTTCGTTTAATACTAATCTTCTATAATATATGTAAAAAAATAACTGTATATCATGTATATTGAATATTGTGATATATATAATCAAATATTATTGCAACGCAGTGGGCATTTCATTTTAATATGGCTTACTTAATCATAGAAGTATTAAGTTACCAACAAACAAAAGCAACCTAAATGAACCAATTCTATGTTGAGTTGAACATTATTTGAATGGGATTTGAACTATGAAGTTTTCATGAGTTTATACTTATTCTATGAGTTTACCAAATGAATATCTTATGCAATATATATGTCTAAAGAGCTTGGATTTTTAGACTACCATAATCACAAATATTACAAATATTAAATTTAAATAATAGACTACCATAATCACAAATATTATAGTAAAAAATAGAATCAATCACTAATATGCATTGCTATAATAATTAATATAAAACTTAATTATACTACTATAAGAATTAATTACATTTAACTATATTACTTCAAAATTTAAATTAAATAAAATCAGTTTTAACATTACACGCAATATAGTTACTTAAGATAAGATTGCAAACTCAAAAGTTCAACCTTTTACATCAAATATAATTACATGAAATAACATACTGACTAATACAAAATATAGTTAAATTCCAAACGTGGTCATCGAAAACCCTTATAAATAAAAGATTAATTATATAATTTTATTTATTATTTTTGTCTAAAATGAACTCATTATCCATTATAGTCTACATAGTCTTCAATTATAATTGAAAGGGGATTGAAAGGGAACTTTAGTTTAAAAAATGAACAAATTTCATACCCAATATTTAGTCTTCAAACTTTAGTTGTATAAATTTTGAACATCTATTTTGAACTTAAAATTTTACCCTTAGCTGCGAAACTCCGATTAAAGAAAGATTGAATAATGTATGAAGTTTTAATACAAATTTCATACATTGTTTTAGCCTTGTTCGTATACTTCCCCTAAAAGAAAGCTCAAGCATATTTAAAATACGACTCAAATCTTATATTATATGTTCAAACTATATTCGAATATCAATAAAACAAGATTTTGAATGTTTGAACTTTGTTTAAATCATACTTAAACAAACCTCTATTCTTTTTTAAGTTGCTGCATATATAAATATAATCATGTAAAAGGGTTGAAACAATCACAGTAAATTGATGTAATTTCAACGATAGAGATATTTAAGGACAAGAAACTAATAAAAGAATATGCTAAGAGTACAATTAGCGAAGAAAACTAAACCTCTAGGAAAGGATTATTTTAAAGCTGATTATTAAAGGGGAAAAAACTAAAATAAACTTAAACTTTTACACCATGTTTTATCCTCTCATTCTATTTTCAACAAGGTTATCACTAATTTTCTTTTCTCAAATATTTTTATTGATGCCTTCATTTTTGCCTTCTATTAGTTTTGTAGGTTTACATCATTATATGTAGTTATTCAAAAAATTGAAAGAGTGGAGTGCTAGTTAGAACATGGTTTGAATAAGTGATTTAGTACGCAAACAAGATTGAAATATGGTTCAAAATTTCTATTACAACTTTGTAGTTTATTTGATCACCAAAGATTGTCCCATATATTTCAATCACAAGGTCAATTTCTATTATGATAAAATTCCATTCAAGATAGATGTAGAAAGTAAAAATTGACAAATAAAAAAGTTTAAATACATTCCATTTGTGGTCACGGGAATGAAACTATAGATCATAAAAATAAATACTCATCATCACTTGCAAAATTTTTTTCATGCAAAGTGTGGACGCAGTATAGCATGCAGACTCTAATAATATGCCACTATGTGTGCTACACCGAGCCCACCTCATAAAAAGAATTAATAAAATAAAATTTCTTACGGGAGTTATTGAAGTGAAACTGCAGAGTTTATTTTGGGGGTTTATTTGGGGGTTATTGAGGTATTATTTTGGTACTATTGATTATTAACTGCAATAATACCGTAACAACCCCCGATAATCCCCAATAACTCCTAAAACCTCTGCGGTTGCACTTCAATAACAACCGCAGAACAATTCCAATAATGCAAAAATAACCTCCATAACCTCCAATAACTCCTAATAACCTTGGATGCTTCAATAACTATTTAATAACTCCCATTAACCCTCCACATTAACCCTCCACTATAAGACTCATTTATCTACGTATCTACAAATTTTAGACGCACAGTAGCGAAGGAGATTGGTAGAGCACGACCTCTAACTACTGATATCTGTTATTATTCACAGCGAGAAGAATAGTCGAGCCAGTAAAGCAAGAGTGATACAGATAAAAGCAGAAAATCTCAAAGCCAAAAATATGTCGGAGACGAAGGGCTTCGATCGGTTCGAGCCCATATTTGGGGAGTCAACTGCGGAACTGGAAGAGGGCGAGGCCTTCGGAGGTGTATACCGCCGCTCTTTCCTATTTTATGCCCACACTTTAGATTCTTCTCACCTAGAGATCGTGGTGTCTGACTTCCATTCCAACACCTTCGAGCGCGTCCTCACCGCTATGGACATCGACGACCTTGTAATTCTTTTCTCGTTCTCCTGTGTTGGTGCAATTTGAAATTTCTGTGTGGAACTAGAGAAGTTTTAGATTTGATCCCTGTTGTTTGCTGCTAGAGTTTTATCATTCTTCTTGTATTATGCTAGTATCTTGGTCTGAAATTCTGATGAAGTACCTTCGTACAGATGAGAATTTTAAATGTAGGGTTGATTTATGTGTGTTTTTTTTCTGGTAAGCCTGAATTTTGTTGCCGTCTTATATGCTTTGAATTGGAAAACTAGGTTGATAGCACTTCAAATGGGCTGCCTGATTCCCGTCCGTCGATGTTTCAAGTGTCCGAAGCTTAGTTAAAGTATTCTATTTGCTCTTGGCCAAGCCCTAAAGAAAACTTTTGTTGTCTTGCCCTCTGATATATCCTTGACAGACCCTGTGAGCGGATTAATGTTATGCTACTGAATCGATCTGGGAGGTTCCAAAACTATAATTTAGGCCAGTTGAGATTGAATTCTGTGAATAAGTAGATGTCTAATTTAGTCATGTTAAATCATGTTGATGGGCTCCATATAAGCTTAATATAAGCAAGGAAATCTATGGTCTAAATATGAGACTTTAATTCATTCGAATGTATTCAAAATGAGAAGGTTAAGAATGATTTTAATCCAAAGTAGCATGGTGGTCTAAAATCAGAGCTTATTTTCGATTTTGAATGAGTTGAACTGGCTCCACATTTCAATACAAGTAGGATTTGTCTCTACCATTCAATGAAGTTTTGAATATTCCAAAACTAACTACACAAATCAGGGCATATATGAGGATTGGGCCTCAAGGTGACGAGAGAGAAGAATGTTTTAACCAACTCTAAAAAATCAAATAGTATGGAATGTTGACTTCCATAAACTTATCCGATACCAGAGGAGAAGCCCAATCCAAAAATAAAATGTGAATAATAATATTATTGCTGAAAAGATCACAACAGGACTCGTTAGACATAAAATAAACGACCCATAAACTCAAAAGACACCCTAGGTTGAAGACGAGGGTAATGGTGCCGACAGAACTACGGTGTGAGGGTTGGCGGGGCACTTACGACAAAAACATGGGTGGTTGGGAAGGTTTGAGACTATCTGGGGTGGAGTATTTCAACAGGTATAGGCACTGTGGAGGACTGACAATATTGCTGGTTTGGTGAGTAGGAGGGTTACTGGATTGGTGGCGTACAGGAGATGGCTCACGGGAAGGGTTGGTAGGGAAAGTGGGATGTGGGTTGGCTGGGGAACCAACTTGGACGACAATCGTGATGGAGGAAGACAGGGGCGATGTGGAGGTGGGTAGAGAGGCTACAGGGAATCATTGGATGGTTGCGCTGCTGGCAGTTCTGACGGGATGGGGGAGTTACGAGAGCTGAGGTAACTGGGGTTGTCGCTTTGGCTGAGTGGAAAAAATCTGCTTTTAGAATAGGGTTGGGAGGGAAGACAACAACGAAGAGTTGACTGAGAGGATGGTGATGAAAGTCCGGAAGGGAGGGGGGGGGGGGCTGAGTTATTTGCCAGAAAAGGGATACAGCTGGTGTACCGGCCTTTCCGTCGGATACCCACAAGAGAAAATAAGACGACGACGGCTGTCCTCGCAAATCTGAAATTAGAAATAACATAAAACTGATAACTTAAATAACAAACACACATATAAATAGTAGATAAACAGACAAAAAATGAAAACAGAAAGGGGGGAGGGGGATTTCTCACATAATGAAAAGAGGAATGAGGGGTTCCGGTTCAGCCCCCCTCTCTCAACTAAACCGGTTTGGGCCAAACTGGTTCAGCATTTGGAGGAGACTCCCCGTGTCATTCTCCAGGGGTTGGGGGAGCTTCGACCTCATTCGTCGAAGCTTCTAGATCCTCATGGTACGGTGGTAAGTCCTCTGGTAGGTTGATCATGTTAGTGCAGTCATTCCACAACACATTCTGATAGAATAGGTAGCCATCCTTTTTTGGCATATCCTGAGTAGGAGTTGCATATGGAGGCGGGTTCCCACAATGCAACTCTCGAAACCATACATTTGAAATATCCTCATTCCACTTCTCGTGCCTAGCATGGGGTGGTTGAGTAACAAGTAAGTTAGGAGAACTAAAAGAAATCTGTGGAAAGCTGTGCCACTCTCACTGGCACCCCCTCATGAGAGTCTTCTCCTTCACAGATAGGACTTGGGTTCCATTGCAGAATTTTTATCCCCATCAAACTCCTTGGCTTCATTTCAAAGCTGGGATTCATCTCTCCCACCTGGACATCTGAGGAGGGGTACCATGTGGAATAGGAAATAACATCTGAATGATTCCACGTGACGTTCCCGACATAGCACAAAATGACCCCACTTATGGCATACTAGACCTCTCTCCGTAGGGGTAACTCAGGAAGGGATCTGTATATCAGAATTATTTACAATCCTCTTATCTATGGTGGTCCTGTATTTGTGTTTGGCTCCTCAAACTCATGCACCTTTTGGATTGCCAAGATTAGTCGTGCTATTGTTCCTCTCAATGCATATGAAACAGTATCTCGAGGCACCACAATTTTATACTTTGCTTGAACGCTCATTACATCGAGGTCGCTACCTTCCATAACGGCTGCTGTTACCTCAGCTGGGATCTCTATCTCGGAGTCAACTGGAACTGTTGGCGGCTCTTCTTCGTTAGCTGCAAGTGGAGAGTCCTTTCGGAAATCTTCATCTTCTTTTTGGTTACCGTTCATTTCTTCAACTGGAAGCTGGTAATCCCTGTTTACGTCCTTGCCATCTTTAGTTTCTGCGGTGTTTTTATCCAAATTTTTTATGATGCCTGGCTTGGTAAAGTAGATCACTCCCCAGTTGTACATTCTGCCTCAACATGTTCAAATCTGTGACACTTACCATATTTTGTGGCTGCGATAAACTTACAGATTGGTTTCCTGGATAGTAGCCAAGGGGTTCGTTTAGTGTTGTTGTCTCTCTACATTGGAAGTTAGAGTCTGCAACTTTTGTCGGTTATAATTTGGTAGGAATTGACATTGTGTTTCCCGCTTCATCTTCATATCTTCTCGTTCCCCCTTTGACCTTTCGAATTACGCTCGAGGTTAGCCTCCCATTGGATTTTATCGTCAATGTTCGTAATCCACCGCCGAAGTTGGCGGACTTCTCGCCGAATCTCCTCCCGGCTAGGCTCGGGCATATATCTTATTAGTGGCATGGTTAAAGTTTACGGTTGGGAGGTGAAAGATAGTGCCTGAGACTAATTGAAGGTGTATAAAATTTGATTCGGGATTGCTGACTTTGAAAATCAACAAAGAGAATTTAGGATTAGGTTTTGCAATGGGTGGCTCAAGGTAGGAAAGAAAATTTTTCTATTGGGGGTTAAGGCGAATGCTAAGGAACCCTAGGATAAGACTAGGGTTAGGTTAGCTCTAATACTAAATGATCTCGGAGGGGAAACCCAAATCACAAATAAAATGGGAATAATAATATTATTGCTGAAAATATTACAACGGGACTTTTCAAACAAAAAATAAACGACTCATAAAATCAAAAGACACCCTAAAGTGAGGACGAGAGGTGGTGTTGGCAAAACAACGGTGCGAGGGCTGGAGGGGCACTTACGACAGCAACATGGGTAGTTGGGGAAGTTTGTGAAATAACAAAAAATTGAAAACCTAGACAGCAAACACATATATAAATAGGAGATAGATAGGCGGAAAACGAAAACAGAAAGTGGGAAATTTCTCGCCTAATGAAAAGAGGAAGGAGGGCGCCGGTTCAGCCTTCCCCTCCCAACTGAACCGGTTTGTACCAAACTAGTTCAGCTTTTGGAGGAAACTCCTCGTGTCATTATCTCTTTCTACTTGGCACGTGAATAAATAAAATAATAATTTTAAGGAATATCCGCTTAAATATTTTTTTATAAATATGAGGTAAAGACCTTTTTTAATCAAATAACATATCTTGGTAGTTAGGATTTATGCTATCTTTTTTCTTCTCAGGCTATATATGTTTTTCTTAATATAATATTTTTTGTTTCTTTATTAGGGAATTAGATCACTATAATTATAACTTGCAATTAGATATTGAAATCAATTGAATAAAATTCAATTTACTTGTCACTTGTCTTTTTATTTTTTATTTTTTTTCTTTCATCTTGTTTGAATTCACATTGGGCAGCTCCCCTTTTGGTTTCGCAACTCCATGTGTAATACGTGAGCCAAAGTTCCCAATTTTTATTCTTCCTTTATTCTCCAATTTTTTTAAGATTTGGCAAAAATAGAGAAGTCACAGCCTTGTATCTGTAGCTATAATTTGCTCATTTAAAGAAGAAAACAACATTTATTGTTGTTGTTTATTCATTGGAATATTGTTAAACAATGAATTTGTTCACTAGTTTTTGGTAACTGCTTTGTGGAACATCATAAAACATTAGGTAATGTATAGAGGGAAAATTAGGGGAATGAATAATTGAATGAAAGAAGACTATTTTTGAGTTTCTGATGATCAATTTCATGGTAGTCTTTGTCGTGCGTTATTTTATTATCGGTTGCAAAAACTCTAGAAGAATCTTATTGCTTTATCAACAGTTTATATTATTATTTTCGATTTATGTTGATTTTATAATATGACTGTATTGTGTTTTAGATTGATTCTTGATGAGATTAGCACCAGAAATTGTTCTACCCATAAAATTTTATAACTCGGGTAATCCAAGTGAAGATGAGAATTGAACTAGAATAAAGAAGATACTTGTTCGTATGCCCTTGATATAGAGAAAATTTAACAAATAAACATGAGAATAAATCCTCTAAGTAATGCCATGGCCCATAAGGACGGTGAATACTTAGGATAACCATAATGCAACTATTTAGAAGAACATAAGAAACTATCACAATAGCTAGTCATAAGGGGCTATCGGTGTATCCAAGAGGTCAAAGATGATCTGATGGTGAAAATGAGGTTGGCTAATTTAAAGATGAAATGATGAGCATGCAAAAATCACTATAACTACAACTAGGTAGCTTAATAAGTGTAAAATTGCTAAGAGGTGATAAGTAAGTGAAATATTATAACCTTTCAAAGAAAGAGCCAATGTCCGAGAGAATTGCAAATAAGCTCATGAGGCACTGGGGAGTGTTTACAATGACCAGCACTTGAGAACGATGGAAGTCCATAAAGAGCATTCATGCTAAACGGAGGGATACAATACATTGCTAAAAAATTGTACCAACTTAGCTCCTATGTGGGTTGTCCAAGCCTCATTTGTTGGCTAGTATGGCCAAATCCATAATGGGGTAGCTAATTAAGGATCACGAGCCAATTTCATCACCAAGAGTGGCTACTATATCAATGTCTCATATACCACAACATACATGACTGGTATAATTTGGATTGGACATATCAAATACTCAAGTTAGCATTCGTAGAATGGATGCATTGCTAGTAGAACTAAGTACAATATGTGGATCTCCCAAGGAAGGAAGGATTGAATGAAAGAAAAAAAAAAAATTTATGACGATCAATATCATGATAATATTTTCTTCTTGATTTTCTTATCATCATCTATGAAGGCAATTTCTTTGATGTTTTAAAAAAACTGTAGATCCTTCTAAGCCTTTTG
>CM040437.1:61931432-62120202 GCA_022702705.1 Papilionanthe hookeriana x Papilionanthe teres
CCCTAAAGATGAAGTTGTGGGAAGCACCCGTATCCACCATTGCCTAGGTGGTCTTCCCTCCTATTGCCATCTCCACAAAGAGTAACCCCTTCCCTTCGAGTTTTGTCGGAGCTTGCATCTCATTCAACAGTTTAAGAGCTCCCACTCGTGCTTCCATGCCAATCTCACTGTCACTTTCCTCCTTATGGCTTGCAAGGAGAGAGTTAAGGGCCTTATTCTGAGGACAATCCCTTGCCCAATGAGGTCCTTCGCAAAGAAAGCTGCGATTTTGATATGGCTTGTTGGTCGTCCCGTTGTCCCTTGCCTTTGTCGGGGTTGATTCGCGGCGTTTCTCCTCCTTGTATTTGCCCTTGTCATCCCCACCTTTGACATCGTCACTACTCTTCTTGCCTTTAGGCTTTCTGGACTCATTGATATAATCAACCAAGCTTTCAGCAACCGCGATGACAGTGACAAGATCTTGCACTCCTCGCCTCCTAAGCTCGGTCTTTGCCCAACGTTGGAGGTCATCCATGAAATTGAAGAGAGCACCCTTGTCTGACATATCGGGGATTTCAAGAATTAAGCTTGTAAACTACTTAATGTAGTATCAAATCGATCCTTCTTGCTAGAGCATTCGCAAACGGGCTCTAGCTTCATTCTCGACATTCTCGAGATAAAACCGACTCTTTAGCTCTCTCTTGAAGTCATTGAAAGTGGACATGGAGCACAAACATTTCTCTACATCTCCTTTTCTTCTTCTTCACCAAAGCATAGCGATGTCCAAGAAATAAAAAGAGGCAAATTATATTTTTACATCTTCATTGGCGATCCCCATCGCTCCAAAATATTGCTCTAGGCCCCATAAGAAGTTGTCTACTTTCATCGCGTTGCGCACCCCTCCAAAAGTCCTAGGTTTTGGGACTTTAATCCTCTTGGCTTCGAAAGTGAGATAGCTTGTGGACGCCACTAATGCCCTTTTGCACTGCGAAATGTCTCCACGCATCTCTTCCACGCTAGCACGCAAGTCACTCATCTCCTCCTCATAGGCTCTTCAAGGCCCACCCAGACTACACACTGCACACCGCTAATGTAGCAAAGGCCAAACTTATTGTCAGTAAAATGACGGGAGGAGAGGGACTCAGCCCCTTGATTGACTTAATTGGTAGTTGTTTTTATGCAGCTGATCAAAAAGATAATAGTTGCCAACTAGCAGATGATGGTGGTGGTGTGTTAGTCAACCCGTGTGCAGGATCAGTCATCTCAATATTGGCAGGGAAATCGAGATTGCAACGGTCTACAAATAGGTGGTGGTTTGTTTAATTTCTTGGAACAACAAAGAGAAATGAAGGTTGGATCACCGACAATTTGGAATCTAGGCCCGACTGATGGCCTTTTATTTCGAAAATGATAAATGCATGAAAAAAATCCAAAAAAAAAATAATAATTTCTTTAGACAACAACAATAACAACAACAACAACAAAGGCTTTGTCGCACTACGTGGGGTCAGCCTACATGAGTCCTTTTTCTCCATTGCGTCCTATTTAGTGTCACAATTTCATTTAGTTCTAATAAATTAAAATTATTATTTATACAATAAGCCCAAGTCTTCTTAGGTCTACCTCTGCCTTTCTTAACAAAAGTCAAATATAAAACATCTACTCTCCTAATCGGATCATCAGATGATCGACGTTTAATGTGACCAAACCATCTAAGACGACTCTCTCTAATTTTGTCCGTCACGGGAGCTACACCAACCCTATCACGGGTAAATTCATTTCGCATCTTGTCTCTAAGAGTAAAGCCACTCATCCACCTAATTATTCTCATCTCAACAACACTTAACTTAGTATTATGCTTCCCCTTTAAAAGGTAAACATTCAGAGGTATAAAGCATTGCAAATCTCACCACCATCTTATAAAATTTTCCTTTCAATCTAAGCGGTACTTTTCTATCACACAAAAGGCCCGAAGCATTCCTCCACTTCAACCATCTAGCATGAATTCTACTATTAACATCCCCATGTATATCACCATCGCTTTGAACAACATATCCGAGATATCTAAAACGTTCACACCTTTTAATAATTTGATCACCCAAAGTTACGCTTCTGTCACTAGTGCTACTACCACTAAAATTACATTCCATATATTCAATTTAAGTTCTACTCAAATGAAGGCCTTTAGATTCCAGTGTAGACCTCCATAAATTAAGTTTTTCCTGGGCTTTTTCTCTAGTCTTATCCATGAGAAGGATATCATTAGCAAAAAGCATACACCAAGGTACATCCTCTTGTAAATGTCCAGTAAAACCATTCATATCTAAAGAAAAAAGATATGGGCTTAAAACCGATCCCTGATGTAATCCAACAGAAATAGGAAAATATTTGGTCAATCATCCTTCAGTTCGAACACAAGTGACAGCTTTGGTATACATATCTTTAATGACTTGAGTATAAGTCATAACAACACCTTTCTTGTTGAGAACTCGCCAAAGGATATCTCTTGGAACCTTATCATAAGCGTTTTCTATATATAAAAAAAAAAGGTAGATTCTCCTTATTATCTCTAACTTCTCCATCAAATCTCTCAATAAATTTATAGCATCCATAGTAGACCTGCCAAGCATAAATCGAAATTGATATGTAATAATAATTTCTTTAGACAAAAAATAAAATAAAATAAATATAAAAATAACTGAAACCGATCTCAAACAGCCCCAAAATTACCATCTCTGCGTTGGTTCCCCACATCCTGTTCTGCATTTGTCTGGGAAGAATTTGCCCTTGTAGTTGCAGCTGGAACTACATTTATCATTTAAAGAACTTTTTCGAGGCCAGTATCTTCCAATTGCAAATCCATTCAGCCAAGCCTGGCCTTTCCCCATATATTTCATATCAAGCCCTACAGGCTCAGTTCCTTTTGGGGGATCCACATTGACCTGGAAAGTTCAGCCCAATGTAAACCAGGAACAAATAAAGTTAACTTGTAATAATCATAGGAGTTGGACTTCTAACATGGTAATATTTATATGGCGTCAATACAACATAGCTATGGGAATAAACAATTACGTTTGCGCAAAGCAAAGCAAATCAATGTTGTCTTTTAACAAGTCCCTTTAGGTTGGTATAAAATTCAAGATGAACCAGCGAAATTCAAAGAAAGGACTGTATAATACCTTGTACCATGTCAATGCTTGATCCTTTGGCGGCAAAGAAGGGGTAATCCAGTTAACGTTATCAATACCATTACTGTAAATTTTGAGATGCTCTCCTTCCAAACCAATCTACGACAAATTTAAAACCGGATTACTTAAGATGGTTCAAACAGTACATTAAACAAATAAATATAGTTTCAAAAATATATATTGATACTGATAAGATAATTCACTGCTTTCCATATGCAATATGCTTTATTCAGGCTAAAATAACAAAAAAGATAATTATGCAACTTTCAGAAAAGGTTACTAAGAGACAAAAGCATGAAGAGTTCTAGAAATGGCGTAAAATATGTTCTTTACGATAATGGCAAAAATTCTAGAACAACGCGGAAACAGTTGCTGAGCATCTCTTGAATATAGGCTGGAATATGACTGCAACGACCAGCCTTTGGTCTAGCCAGCCTTTTGCCACATGCATTCATCTATTGAAAGCATGACAATTGTCAAAAACATAGTTTGCAAATATTACTACAAAAATGAAAAAAAAAAAGTAAAACAGATCGGCGCTCTAATCACATAGAGGCCTGCTCGCAAAAAGGCCTTCCATTGAAAGCTCAAACCTGCTCCCATCTTTTGATGATTACAAATAAGTCATTAAAGGGCTAAAACTAATTCTCCAACTTCGAAGTTTTAAGAACAGACTAATTCATCATAAGCTTGAGCCATATGTCATCCATATAACAAAAGGTGTTTAGACTGCAAGCGCTTCTATTCAAGACCATCAAGTCCTTCCAACTTAAGTTGGCATTCTAACATTGGTTATTTCATAATTGATAAGAAGTTTTAATGATATAAGCTATCAATCCAAAAAGAGAATAGATTCAACTCCACAAAACAAGACAAAGTTAACTGTGAAGTGATATGTTGGATAAAATTCTCATGCCATTCAACAATTTTTAATTATTGTACCGATATTTTATTAATGGCCCTAGCCAATCCATTAGCCCATAGGTATGAACTCATTGATTATCTCCAAGCAATGTTATGGCTTCATGCAAAAAGATTTTGACAGGGATGCCAACATGATACATGATATTATCCTCGATGAAACAAAAAAAATGTTGAGCATTAAATTCACACAACAGTAGAGCTTCCACCGCTTCGAGAAATAAAAAACGATCAATGAGATAAATTTATGGCCTATTCAGGGAAAAGGATCAATAAATCTAACATTATCCATACCCAAATTTTCAAATGGTCAAGAAGATATTGTTGGATACAAAATATTATGTCCAAGTCCTATAATTGTGATTTCTATTTTTGGTAAGGAATGGCGAGCTCCAAAATATGAAATATACCTCATTCACTATTTTGTAAACTTTTTTCCAGGACAATATAATCAGATCTGATGAAATGATTTGTACGAAGTATTATTATACCAATACAAATGAAAATGCTCTTTGCTTGATATAATAAGCAATGCATTTCTCTTGAGAGGGTTGCCATATATTCAAAGAATCACTTTCAATCAAACTCAACGTAATTTACAACAAGAATAAACTCCTTAAGCATGGGTTTGTTTATCACTTCAAATTCTATAGGAGCAAGAACTTGATAATTAGCAATCGAGTCCTATCAAGGAAAAGGAATCTCCTTAAAAAAGCTTTTATAATGCATCCGAGACGATATTTCTAACATGAAAGATTCTAAACAAAATCTTGTTGAGACTTATTCAAAAAATTTCATAGCATATGAGTGGTAATTAACTAAGTTAGGTTTTAAAACATTATGCATACCCACAACTCGGTTGCTCACTGCTATGGAAAGTAATAAATCTAATGGTCGCATATCATAAAGCGTGCAATTAAGAAGTTTGATATTATTTACCTAATTAAAGCGATCTAATTACAGGACCTTTCTTATATTATAAATATTACTAATCTATAGAGATAGGAGTGTATATAAACACATGCTTTCAATTGAGGAATAAGAAGAAATAAAGCTTTCCCATTACATGGTATCAGAGCGTCATCTCTGTCAATGGATTCGTTCGTAGGCATCGTCTGCGTCGGCTGAATCGAGCATTTGGATTGTTCGTTTGCCTTATCTAGATTAATTGTTCATTTGAATCATGCATTTGGATCGACCATGCTCCTTGTTTGATCCCTCGTTAGTTTGAAATGTGTGCATGGATTGTTTGTCTGCCTTGTCCGGATTACTTGTTCATTCGTCAGCCTCATCTGTGTTGTTTGAATCACACTTTTGGATTGCTCGTCTACCTTGTCAAAATTGCTCGTGCACTGTGTCTGCATCACCATCATCTTGCGACAAGATTAAGGCATCAGGCATCATTTGACTTCGTTTGTGCATTGTCTTCATCAGTTTTTTTTTACGTCGATCACAACATTCTGCCTCGTTTTGTCGCGGTTTGCTTCATCTTCATCCTGATCAGCATCATCTACCTCATTCGGCTTCATCGCCTTCACAGACATTGTTTGCTTAGGCCGACCTCATCGGCTGCTTTGTTCGGCTTTTTCAGCTTTGTCAGCTTTATTGTTCATGGATTTGGTTATCTCCTATGGCTAAAAATCATTAGTCTCTGGAGTTCCTCAACTCGTGACTTTTAGTACTGATTCATTCTCCTTGAATATTTGGTGATAATCATGGTTGTTGAATAAAAATATGTTGCAACAATTTTAATTTCATTAGTGGCTAAAATTAGGGATGAAAAGTTAAATACAATTATTTTTATTCAAATAAAACTGTGAGACTCTACTTAATATGTATTTCCCAAGTGAGTCGCCACATTGACAATACCACATCTGAGTCTAATTCGAATTATTCTGAGTGGATGACTTCATGCTCCGCTGTTAATACAAATATGAAACTCTATCACTTGATCGATCTGGTCATATTACTCATTGTGACTGTGAGACTCTACTTAATATGTATTTCCCAAGTGAGTCGCCACATTGACAATACCACATCTGAGTCTAATTCGAATTATTCTGACTGGATGACTTCATGCTCCGCTGTTAATACAAATATGAAACTCTATCAAACTTGATCGATCTGGTCATATTACTCATTGTGACTGTGTAAAGATGCGATGTAGGAATTGGCATTTTTGTTCTCTAGGAACGAAAATATATCTCAATTTTTTATGTATGAAAAGAGTTTTATCGAGCTGAACAACAAGATCAATCACTCAACACATATCAAATGAATTTTAAACATGTTTACGAAGAATTGAATGCATTATTGCCTTTTAGTAATGATATTCGGAATCAACAAGCTCGAAGGGAACAAATGACTAATATGAGTTTTACAACTAGCCATAACTCACAGCATGAAAATGTCAAGTCACAAATCTTATCTGACCCTTGAGTTATTACTTTAAAGGAAGCCTATACTAAAGTGTTGCATGCTATTCCAAATTCTCAAGCTTCATTCGTACAATAGCCTAGTTCTCTTGCTAGCCAGAAAAATACAGACATATGTACACATTAGTGTCAGCGCAAGGCAAATATAAAAATAGAACTCTGAATTCTAGAAATCAAGGCTTGAAGGTAGTGTACTACAACCATAAACCTGTTCATATAAAGCAAAAAGGTCAGTGGTTGCTCAAAAGGAATAAGAAGAATTCTAGATCACAATCAATTCCCATGGTCAATATTAAAGGCCTCTAAGTCAAGTAATTTCAATATCTGCAAATGAATATGCTTAAATTCATCCAATTTTAAGAAGCATCCAAGAAATCTCCCTTTGTTATAACTCTTGCTGAGTCAAGTAACAATAACACTTGCTTCTTTTCTCTTTCACAGAATAGGTTATTGATTCTGGTGTCATAGTCCAATGACTGATAATCCAAAACTCTTTTTCACCTGTCATACTTTCTTCCATCACCTTAGCGGATGAATCTACTACCAATGTTCTTGGTATTGACATCATTAATGTTACACCAACACTATCTTTAACATCCGTCCTTAGTTTACCTCATTTCTCTTGGTATTGACATCATTAATGTTACACCAACACTGCCTTTAACATTCTCCCTTAAGTTTACCTCATTTCTCTTTTCATGTTGTCATTGTTGGCAAGATTACAAATGCTCTTAATTGTTGTATTTCATTCTTCTTTGACCTTGTCTTATTCATGATCATATGATGAAAAAGATTACTAATAAAGAACGAGAATGATTGTTTTTGGGGGAGGGGGGGGGGGGTTTGTGGAGTTTTTACTGTATGTTTTTTTATCAATCGAATGTTTCTACTATTTTATAGAACCAAATAGCTTATCAAGTTCTATTTCCAACCAACTCTCTCTTTCCCATTTTAACGAAGCTTCGGGTGTACTTATTTTGTTTTTGTACTCGACTGTAGATTTCAAAACTGAACCCTAAGTCATTAAGGTGTCTTTTAGGTTACGTTTACAAAAGAGCATCAATTTTCCCCCTTTCTTAAATACATACATTGTATCTATTGATGTCATCTTTTATGAACAAACCCCATTCTTTGATGACTAATCATTTGCCTAATTCCTCACAAGACTATGATGAGTTATTAATATATCACATCATAAGTTCGGCTACACTCTAGCACTAGTGCCTCAGCCTAAACCAACTATCAGCAATGTATACTCGAGAAGACCTCGTCGTAATCCAAGTCCGACATGAGTATCCTCTTCTTCAGTGATCCTTATCCTAGTGACTTTGATTTTCCTATTTCTCTTCAAATAGGTAAATGTCAGCGTGTCTATCCCATTTTCTCTTGTCTTAATCTACTCAATAAGCCCTATCCCATTCTGAGTAATGATGCTTAATAAAATGAATGTCTTAATTGAAAATGGAACTTGGGAACTAGTCGAATTATCTTCTAATAAGAAGGTTATTGGATGTAAATGGGACCTTTGTAGTTAAGTTACATTATAATGGATCTATGTCCCATCTCCAGTCTCGATTGGTTGTTAAGGGCAATGCTCAAATTTATGAGATTGACTACTTGGACACATTCTCTACAGTAACTAAGTTGACCTCAACTCACCTCTTCCTATCATTGTTGTGCTGAATAATTGGCCCCAACACTACCTTGATGTAAAGAATGCATTTATGCATAGTGACCTTTTAGAAGAGGTATACATGGAGCAACATCCAGTATTTGTTACTCATAAGGAGTCAGAGAAAGTATGTGGTCTTTGGAAGTCACTATAAAGATTGAAGCAAATACCTCGGACATGATTTAAAAGATTTAGTTAAACAGGAAGAGTTTGGGATGCAGAAGAGTAAAAGTGATCACACCGTATTCTACAAGCAATTTGCTTCTGGGATCATTATGTTGGTGATGTATGTTGATGACATTATTATTACTGAAAGCAATGTAGAGATAATCTTATCATTGAAATCATTTCATTAAAATTAGTTCAGCCCTAAAGATTTGGGTTTCTTGAAATACTTTTTGGGGATTGAGGTATCAAAAAGTAAGAATATCTTTCTATCTCAATGAAAATATGTTTTAGACTTGTTAGCAGAAACGAAAAAATCAGATGCTTTCTAATCAGCAAGTTACCAAGGATTGAAACATTTTTAATGATCGTGAATGATATAGGAAGTTATTGAGGAAAAAAAAAAACCACACAGTGACTCGCCTTGACATTACGTATTCAGTTAGCACTGTAAGTCAGTTCATATCATCCCCCATAATCCATCAATGGTCAGCTTAAAAACAGGTACTATGTTATCTTAAAGTAGCTCCTGGAAAAGGGATATTATATCAGAATTATATACATAGAAATATTGAATATTTTCAGATGCAGCTGGGGCAAGTTCCAAGATTGATAGAAGATCCATTGCTAGATATTGTGTTTTTGTTGGTAGTAATTTGGTCTCTTGAAAGAATAAGAAACAAAATATAGTGTCATGATTCAGTGCAAAATCTGAGTATCAAGTAATGACACAAGCTTTCAGTGAATTGATGTGAGCCTCCTGATTCTCAACAAAAATGAGCTTTAAGATGACATTTCCAGCAAAGTTGTAATGTGATAACCAAACTACAATTCATATTGCTTCAAACCCTATCTTCTATGAACGAACTGAGTACATTGAAATAAATTATCATTTTGTTCCTGAAAAGATTCAACAAAATGGGATTTCTACAGCTAAAGCAAAAACTAGAGAACAACGAGGTGACATCCTCACAAAGACCCTTAACAAAGATAGAACCACTTATATTTGCAAAAATCTAAACATGATAAATATCTAAGCTCTAGCTTGAGAGTGAGTGTTACAAGAAATACTAAATATAATGGTTGTATATTAGGAAGAACATATATTAGGTAACTAACTAAAGGACATCTAATTACAAAATCGTTTCTATATTAGAAAAATTTCTAATCTATAGAGACGAGAGTGTATATAAATATGTAACATATACTTTCAATTGAGGAATAAAAAGAAAAGAAGTTATCCCGTTACACTAACTACTGAACTCTATAAATTTTAATTCTTTTAATCCTTTAACATTGTTAACTTTGGAACATTTTTTAATGATTCATACTCTAATACATTATTATATAACACTCTAACAAGTAAGAAATCAAAAGAATCTTCTCTTAGACACCAATTTAATACCAACTTTTCTTGAAAGAGTACAATGTCATTAATTATCTTTGCTAGAAGATAACCACACCATTAAAATACAAATCCCAAGTGGAGCTTTAATAGTTACATACACTCGTAATTTGCTCGTGAAGCAGATCATTGTTTAAAGGAGATCCCCATGTTCAAAATTGGGCAATTGAATGCTAAAAATTTCGTGTCCGTGCAGCAAGGCGAAAGCTTTGGGGAGTCCTCCATAAAATCATCAGATCATGCAAAACAAGAAGTATTATATTAAATTCAAAGTATGAAGTAAAAAATAACATATTAATACCTCAACCTATTAAGGAATTAAAATGAGATGCAATAACATCTTAATATGATAAAAATAATAAATTATTCAAATTATGAAGTAACATGATAGCTTTCAATTATCAAATCATAAAACAAAAAGGACTACACAAACATTAAAATAAGACAAAATAATATAACAATTCAAAATAATTTGAATATAATTAGTCTTTCTAACACTCCTACTATCATATATAAAAGTAAAAACATAACAAAACATTAAAATTAAAATTTCTATTCAAAACTTGCATCAATCTTATTACTTAACAAGTCTTCAATAAAATCATCAGTATAATGATTTATTTTTTCCTTCACATTATGCTCAATTATATCAATGCTCTGTCATTTTTCCTTAGTTTAAATCTCAATCACCTTCCTCTTATTTAATTAATATTAACTAACAAAAATAATTATTAAATTAAAAAATTATGTTGAGAGTAACAATCTCAATTACATCTTTAGTTGTGTATTATATAGATAAGTTAGGAATATTATTAGGATTATTTTACTTATATTTATTTAAAAAAACATAAATCTAATTGTGTACAGTTTATTAGAACTAAAAATAAGGTGCTCTTTGAGTTGGGTCTCATATTATGCGAGGTATAAACCACTTAATAGTACATAATTCAATGTAGCCTCATTGAGAATTTTTCAAAATAAAAAGTAAAAACATGCATCATATTAGGCAATTTTAAACCATAAGGGACTACAAGATTGGGTGTGCAGCTGAAAAGTCAACAAATGCTTTACGCTCCACAACACATTGAGGTATAAAAGTTGCATTAAATTGAAGCAAAATTATAAGCTATCACGAAGAATGTTTAGATAATGTTTAACAGGTTATAATTATTGCAACAACTTAATATTAGAGAATGGAAATATTTTATGAACAAGCCTATAACATTTGTTTTGTGCAACAAAAATTAGGGCCAAATAATGCTTCATAATATGTTCTTTATTTATGTTGGGGATAAATCGAAGGATCAAGTTGCAGAGCATTATTAATATGTACTAACAAGGTTTCAAGAGATTCATCCAAAGCTCTTTTGTGAATAATTAAGGGCTAAATTAGAAAGAAAACAACCCGGCACTAGTGGAGACATTATATCACACTTTATGCTATGAGATTATTTTGACAGCTGTCATCCAATAGAGATTAGGAACCTTCTTAGAAAGTGCTGCAAAATGCTGGCATCACCAAATAAATTGAAATAAGATCGTCTTAAATGAAGCCAAACTAAGAACAAGAAATGAAATGTTTAATCTATTTTCGAATGGAACCCAATGCATATTTTCTGTCGAGAAGGGCAATTCTAGCAATTTTTAATGGTGTTTGATCCACAAACTACTAACAAATTAAGAACAAGCCAACATTGATCCATAAAATTCAATGAGACATGATATAAACAGTTTTATTTTTTTTTATTTACTTTTTTTTTTTTTTTGAAATGAGACATAATATAATCAGTTGGTGCCACTCTTGAGCGCAAATTACCGAAAAGCCATGAGAAGAAAGTATTTCATCCACAGGCGAAAATACATCCAAAACTTCTGACAAATAACAGTAACTTTCATGCCTGGGATTAAAATAATGGAGAATTACAAGAATAGCACAGAAATCAAAACTATATAAAAAATTACCAACCTAGTAAGAAAAAAAACACATTCAAATTCATATCTTTGCAAATATTACGATAACAAATAATTGAGAATTTGGTTAAGCATTAAAAATGGAAGATGATATTTTTGTTGTGAATTTTGAGATTTTTGCGATAATCTGCAAATAGTGAATGTTATAACTCTTCTTATAAAGAATGCAAAAATAAAGAAAAAAAAGACAAGAAAGCACCATTCCAATAGAATTATAAATGATATTTAAAAACTAAAATATTTCTAGAAATATAATAGATTTTATTTAAGTATTAAAGTGTAATGCTTATTACGAAAAACTAAGAAAGATTAAACAAGCACATTTCCTTCTCCAAGCTAGACCAAGATTCAAACCACTAATATACTTAGAAGCGCACAAAGATTTATCATTGACCTCAAAATTAATACTGAATAAGCTTACAAAGGATGTGATTCCTCGAAGTACCTTGTAATTCCACGTATTTGAAGACAAATCTATAGTTCCATTATCTAACCCTGCAATCTTGACACTGGTTAATCCAGCTCCAACCCATTCATAGAAAGGTCCTGCATTCTTTAAAAACAAAAGAAGAATTAGAAAATCCAAGGATAAAGTGTCATCAAGGCATTTTGGATAAAATAGGATTCACACAAAGCTAACATGAAAAATCAATTTCAGATGTTTATATTGTTTAAGAATTTTTACTAATATTTTAATGTGCAAAATAACCATAGTATCAAAATGGACCTAGAAAATCTTATACCGTTAACTTAATGCACCATAAACCATCCATTGTTCTCGTAAGTGTTAGGAGGGTAGAACCCCAAAAACCTATCTTAAACCCTATATTACTAGTATATGAACATGCATCTATCCACAGGCTTGACCAAATATGTAAAACGTTTGGGAGAGAATCAAAGTTGGGGTCAACTACGAAGGTCAAACCCCTTTTAAACCCAAGGAGAGCTAACCGCTCAACATTTTTATAACATCAATCTTCAACTAATTTCATATAGGACAGAAACCCAAAACTTTCACGTGCCTTAAAAAACTCCCTCAAGTAGAGCTCTCCACATGTATTAAAACTCACTTTCAAAAGAAAGCTTTCAACATCATGTAATAAGTAAGGTCTCAAATGTTCGAGAGTTCGAATAATAGAATGGGATTTTCTCATATGTAGAATAGTGTTGTCTAGCATCATTTTATTTTTCACTAAAGAAGACCATTGAATGATTATCCTGACTTAATATCCCTCCAATCCCAACATCGAAGCATCACAAGTTATTTCAAATACTTTATTAAAGAAAAAAAAATTTAAGAATCAAGGAAGAATTCATAAGCTCTTTATTTAGTACCATGATTTTTTGTGCTTCTGCAGTCCAGATGAATTTATCTTTTTTTTTCAATAATAACAATTGAAGCTATACAACAACAACAACAACAACAACAAAGCCTTAATCCCACTAAGTGGGGTCGGCTACATGAATCCTTTTTCTCCATTGCATCCTATTTAGTGTCAAATTTTCGTTTAATTCTAATAAATTAAGATCCATTTTTATGCAATAAGCCGTTGCCGATCCTAAGCCCGGATGTGAAAAGTGGAGGGTTGCGTTAGGTAGTCAACAGCCAGCGTAAAACTTGTCGAAAAAAAAATCATGACATGAATCCTTTTGAACAATTGAAGCTATAAATGTGATAAAATTTTTAATAAACCTTCTATATTGAGATTGCCAAGCCATAGAAGCTCCTGATATCCATGAACAATTTGGGGGCTGACCAGTCGATAATTGCTCAATTTTCTATGAATCAACTTTCAACTCTATAGAAAACACAATAATGTCTAAGAAGATAATCTCTATCTAGCAAAAGAAGTATTTTTCTAAAATCGATAATTATTCAACCTAATCTCAAGTGACCTAGATGTGACTCGTCATCAAGACTATAAATATGTTGTCAAACTATACTACCAAAAAAGGACATATACGATATTTCAAATCTGTTTTCATCAACTTCATGAATGTGTAGGGGCATTAGATAATCCAAATGGCATGAATAAATGCATAAAAGCCAGCTAAAATTTTAAATGATGTCTCCACTCATCCCCACCTCTTATCCTAAGTTTATGGTTGTGGGCTCCGAAAATTGCGACGCCTTCCGGACACTGTTACTTTTGTTTTGTTTGTGCGTGGAGCTTTGTGTGACGCCTAGTTTCATTTCTCAGGGGAGTCAAGGAGAGGGAATCCAAAAGGGGGCAAGCAAGGAAGAGGATCGACAAGACGAAGAGGGGGGAGATGAAGTGAGAAAGGTTGAGAACACGTAGGTGTATTAAAAAACCGCGTAGAGGGGCAGCAGAGGCAAGATTTACTTCCCTGAGAATCGAACAACACGTGTGAGGACCTACGAGTGAAAGCTAGGGTTTTCCTCATAGCTGAAGATTGACGATGATATTGTTGGAAGCTTGCAGTAGTATCGACACACACACACACACACACACACACACACACACACACACACACACACACACACACACACACACACATATATATATATATGACATGGGAGTTTACCGCACACGTTACTGTAGATGCTACAGTAACTTTGGAGCCCCTTTCCTATTTAATTCTTCTTCTTTCCTTTCATGGTTTCCCATTATAATCCCTTTCCTTATCTAGTTTTTCATATTCTTCTTACCTATTATATCTCTTTCCTATTATACTCTTTACCTATTTTATCAACCATATAGAAATTGTTTTATGAAATTCGAGGAGGTTATTGGATGATTGTTGATCTCAGATACTGCCTTTGAGGGGTTCTTCCCCTCCACGAGCTGTAATAGACGGCGAGAAGGTGCTCAGGTTGTAACTCGTCCAAGGTGGTGACTGTCTTCAAGGATGTAGGTGGTGCTCCGGCTGTAGCTCAACCTCGAAAAGACATTTATCTTTCGCGCTCCGTCTCTCACACAATCCAACAATAGACAACTTGCTGCCCTCCAACTCATCTTCAGTAGGCAGCCAACCCTTTTGCACACCTTTCCCACAAGCCGCTAGTTTGTTATTCCCCTCCGGCTCACCTTCAGCATCCCGCCAGTTGACCCCTATGCCTTCCAACAGTCGTCTGCTTGCTGGTGCCCCTTCCTACAATCAAACTTGTTTCCCTACCACCGACCCTAGTTCCCTCACACTGCTGCAGCCAACATCTCCACCTACTATCGTAACCTTTATTGGAGTCTATGCGCTGTGTATTTCTGCTTGTTTTGTTGTTTGTTTTCGTGATTTCATATCGCAAGAGTCTCGTTTGTACCATTTTGAATTCAGTAATAATAATTGTGTATTTCATGGTGGATTGGGTTTTTCTCCTGTGATATTTATTTGATATCAGAGCTAGCCTAAACCTAGTCCTATCATAGGGTTCCCTAGCATCCGCCTCCACACAAGCCATCTCCTACCAAAATTTATCTGCTCTAAAAGCTTCCACAAAAGAAGTCTTACCGCCTGCGGTACTACAACAACTACAGTACCGCAGACGTGTTATTGTAGCTACTACAGTAACTATGGTGATCCTTTCCTATTTAATTCCTTTCATTTCCTTTCCTCATGCTTTTCCATTATAATTCATTTCATTCTCTACTTCTTTCATATTCCTCTCCTTGCCTATTATATCTCTTTCATATCCTATTTTTTACCTATTTTATCTACTAATCCCCTCTTCTTATAAGTATTGTTTGTTGAACTCAGCTACTGACTTTGAGATGTTATTCCCCTTAGGGAGCTGCATCCGACAGCGAGAAGATGCTCAGGCTATATCTTGTCCGAGGTGGTGACTGTCTCCAAGGGTTCGAGTGGTGCTCCAACTGTAGCTCGAACACAACAAGAAATTTATCTTTCCGCATCCCCCTCTCCCACGCATTCCAGCAGTTGCCAACTTACTGCCCTCCCTCCAACTCAACCTACAACGGGCTGTCGACCCATCTCTACACCTTCCCACAAGTTGTCAGTTTGTTGTTCCCCACCGACTCACCTCCAGATCCCGCCAATCAACCCTACGCCTTCTTGTTGTCGTCTGATTGGCCAAGAACATGTAAAATATGATTGGTACAAGTTTTATGCAAACTTGAGATCAATTAATATGAAATCGATGATTTAATGGGATTTCAAAATTTCTCTAAGAGGTGAAATTTGAACATGAGGTCTATGAATTGGTGATCTGATTGACCAAAAACATGAAAAATTGTGTTACGAATATTGTAAGCGCTCACCATGATGAATTTGACATGATTTTGAAGAAATTTGAATATGATTATGCCATGCACAAGGAGGTCTGAAAATAGAGCTTTGAAAATGAAGTGTATGAAATCAAGATGTGATTGACCAAACTCCTAGGAAGCAATGTTAAGAATATTATAAAGCATCATCACACCAAATTTGGAGTGATGTATTGATGCATGAAAGAATGCGATCAAGATATGTGCAAAAAGCCTATAAAAATAGGTTTGTCATATGATCATATCATGATATGACCTTAGACATGACCAAAATTATATATTTTTAGGTAAAAAAGGATTTTAACTTTCAATGGCCAAAATTTGGGATTAATCGGAGGTCATTTGATTTTAAATTTTGGTTGATTTGGCTAAACAGGTCAAAAATTAAGTCAAAAGGGCATTTTGGTAATTTTTTAAAAAATTAGATATCCAGTGCAGGAAGGAATCGGGTATTTTGTAGGTTTACACCCTTAGCCTGAAGAAAGTCGTAGGAATCAGATGCCTAAACAAACTTGAAGGTCTTACACCTATCCAGTGCATGAAAGAATCGAGTAACTTATTAGTTTACTCCCTTATCCTAAAGAAAATCTCGAATTGTGTGAAAATTTTGATATATAGAATTGGAGGGGGAATTATGAAAGAGGTTTGAAAATATGTAACATCTTTATAAAGAATGTCACAGAACATGTGAATATAGTATGATGTTGGAGATTGAAGAATTATAAATGGTGTGATAAATATCATTTTGACAGTTCGTTTTGTGTTTTGAGTTGTTCTTCGAAATTTTCGTATTTTTGAAAAGAAAATATTTTATGAAAATACACATGCCTTTTAAATGAAAAAATACTCTTAATTAACCTATAAATAAATATTTTTTATTTTATCTTTCTTTATTCGTTAAAACTAGATTGACATTCAGCTATGCGGCTTCCAAAAGATCACACTGCAACCAACTTAAAAGTACTACAAAACTGATTTCATTTCTGTCAAATCTGAAAAATGCAACGCTTAAACTTATGATGAATACAAGCATTTGCGTTGATGATAACAAAATCAACTGTTGATGCTAACAGACTAATCGAAGAAACCAACAGACATATCATTACCCATGCTAACAAAAGGGCTGAAGCAGAGGCTTGGTGATTGCTCCTTTATCTTTGACAATTTCATCAAACTTGTCTTTAACAGGTCTGTCATGTACTGTCGACTCCAAAGCTAGAACTTTCTCAGCCATTTCCAGGGCCTTCTTCTTGTGATGAGTAACGTTGCGCCAGTCTGTTCTCTTAGCTTGAGCCTCAAAGCCCCCTACTGCAGAACTAACCATGCGACCATCGGGGGTTGCTACCATTGATTTCAAACGGCGAGCTTTAAACTTCTGAGACGGTCTCTTCGTAATTGGGGTGTGATGCAAGCTATGCAAAGCTGAAACTAACAGTCCCCAACCCGACATTTCCCTGCAGAGGACAGGAGAAATGTTAGCACCCTCCAGCTTAGGTAAACCTCAGAACAATAACAAGGTTATTAGAATCCTCATAAATTTATTTTAATGGAATTTAAAAAACATATGCAAGGTGTAAGAAGAAGTGACATGTCAAATTTTGTTTATGACAATTTTGAATTTTATTACAATGTTATATATTGATGCCGAAAAAAGATAAAAAACCTAAAAAGTAGCAAAAGAATGTCGCTAATGATGTCAGGTTGCGTAGTATTTCTTTAAATATCTTCTATTGATCGAGAGCATCGGTCTCTGGCAATGACAATCCACTAGTTGATAGGCTCCTTGGTGAAAACTCTCTCCACGACAAATGGTCCCTCACAAGTACGCTCAAATTCTTCACCTATCTTGCGGTGTGCAATGATAGGTCTTATGAGGACTAAAATGAGCTCACCGACCTTAAAAGTCTTTGGGCGGATAAAATTATCGTGGGCTTGAACCTTTTTGGCTTGATAAAGCTCTAGATTCTGTTGCATTGCCAGACTTCATCCTTCTAAGCTTTCTAATTCTTCTAGCCGAAGTATGGAGTTGACCTTTGTAGTAATCTTGTTTGCCACAACCACTTAAAGAGAAGACAATTTTATTTCTAAAGGGAGTATGGCTTCAGACTCATACACTAGAGTATATGGTGTGGACACAGTGGGGGTCCAAAGTGTTGTCCTATAGGCCCACAATGCCTCCAACAACTTCTCGTGCCATAATCTCTTATTGTAGTCGAGGGTTTCTTTAGAATTTGTACTAGCATTTTGTTGAAAGCTTCTGTTAGGCCGTTCGTTCTTGGATAGTAGATAGCTGAATACCTCCAATCTATGTCATGTCGCCTGACGAAGCTGTTGATTTTGGTGCTCTTGAATGCTGCTCCATTGTCTGAGATTATCCTGCGCGGTACCCCGAAACAGTAAACAACCTGGTTCTTGAAAAACTGTAGAACATTATGTTCTTTAACTTCCCGTAGCGGAATTGCTTCTGCCCATTTCAAGAAATAATCTGTCGTTGCAAAGAATAAATCTGTGCCCTTTAGAAGGAGAGTCTATAGAACTCATTATATCCGTACCCAACACTCGAAAGGCCGCGAGGCGACAGTCGGGAGTAGCACATTTGGTGGTTGGTGTAGGACCAACTCGTATATCTAACACTGATGACACCTTTTGGTTGTTTCCATGCAGACTGTCATCATAGCAGACCAATAATAGCTCAGTCTCTTGATCTTCATCTTCATCTTCGGTCTTGACTGATGTGAATCACACAGTCTGGCATGAACCTCTTTAACAAGGTTTTGTGCCTCCTTACGGCTCAAGCACCTCAATCACATCTGATTGAATGCTCTTCTGAACAAAATGCCGTGGCCAGTGCATATGACATTACTCTCTTCAATATCTGATACGCCGCTGACTTATCATCTGGAAACAAACCTGTCTGTAGATATCTGACGAATGGTTGTCTTCAATCCTCAATCGTTGTAGCAACTATCACTGAATCCTCTTCCTCTGCTGCACATAGACTTTATGTATCGATTGTGGATAACACTTATCTTCCTCTAACAACAATATCAATTCAATCTGGCGATGGGCATGCAAGTTCTTTAGCTAACTTTGCTAAAGCATCCGCGTGCGAGTTATTCCCTCGAGGAATTCTTTACAAAGTAACATTCGGGATTTGTTCCAACAATTTTACGACATACTTGTATTTCTCAAGTCTCGATTTCAGAATTCTGTATTGACCGGCGATCTGTTGGATAATCAACTGCGAATCCCCGTATATGTTCACATTTGTAATACCCACCGAATTTGTCAGTTCTAATCCTGCTATCAATACCTCGTACTCCGCTTCGTTATTAGTGCACAGCTCTGAGAAGTGATAGAAATATCTCATCATTCTGTGCTCTGGTTGTTTACCGTTTCGGGGTACCACACATGATAATTTCAGACAATGGAGCAGCATTCAAAAGCACCAAAATCAACAACTTCTTCAAGTGACATGGTATAGATTGGAGGTATTCAATGATCTATTATCCATGAGCGAACAGCCTGGCAGAAGCTTTCAAAAAACGCTAGTACAAATTCTAAAGACCACCCTTGACGCCAATAAGAGACAGTGACACGAGAACTTATCGAAGGCATTGTGGGCCTATAAGACAACGGTTAGGACCCCAACTAGGTCCACACCATATACTCTAGTGTACGGGTCCGAAGCGATACTCCCTTTAGAAATACAATTATCTTCAAGTGGCCGTGGCAAACAAGATTACTACATAGAATAACTCCAGACTTCGACTAGAAGAATTAGAAAGCATAGAAAGAGGAAGACTGGCAGCGCAGCAGAATCTAGAGCTTTATCAAGCGAAAATGGTTCAAGCCCACGATAAGTTGGTCCGTCAAATGACTTTTAAGATCAGTGAGCTCGTTCTAGTCCTCAGAAGATCTAGTCTTGCATACTGCAAGATAGGTGGAAAACTTAAGCCTACTTGTGATGGACCATTTGTCGTGGAGAGTGTCTTCACCGGAGGAGCCTATCAACTAGTGGAGAGGCCGATGCTCCCGATCAATTAGAGAGAAATACTACACAATCTGACACTTTAAGCGACATTCTTTTGCTACTTTTTGGGACTTTTGTCTGTTTTGGGCATCAATAAATAAAATTGTAATAAAACTCGAAATTGTCATAAACAAAATTTGGTACATCACTTCTTATTACACCTTGCATATGTTTTTCAAAATTTCATTAAAATAAATTTGTGAGGATTCTAATAACCTTTTTATTGTTCTAAGTTTTACCTAGACTAAAGAGTGTTGACTTTTATCCTGTCTTTTACAGGGAAATGTCGGGTCGGAGACTGTTAGTTTCAGCTTTGCATGGCTTGCATCGCACCCTAATTACGAAAAGGCCGTCTCAGAAGTCTAAAGCTTGCCTTTGAAAACAATGGTAGCAACTCCCGATGACCGCATGGTTAGTTCTGCAGTAGGGGGCTTTGAGACAAGCTAAGAGGAGAACTTATCGGCAGATCGTTGTTCATCGCAAGAAGAAGGCCCTGGAAAGGGCTGAGAAAGTTCTAACTATGGAGTTTGCATTACACGACACACCTGTTAAAGATAAGTTTGATGAAACTGTCAAAGATAAAGAACAAGCAGTCACCAAGCTTCTGCAGCAGGAGCAAGATGATGAGGTCAAGACTATTGCTTCTGGTTTACCTGAGTACACGCCGACATCGCCTTGTCAGAGGCGTAATGATTGTGTCGGGTACATGTCTCCTACACATTTTAAACAGAATGGGAATCTGAACCCCTATGGGGAATGCCTCAGAGGCGCCCACAAGGAGCATTCATAGAATGTCCAAACTGCAATGTGTTATTTCGAGATTACAAAACGTTGGATAATTACATAGCCAGCACGCCGACAGATAAGAAAAAGAAAGAACAAGAGATAGTCTTATATACCACAACACATGGATTATGTACCCCGATCAGATGATCATCAGCGGGAAATAAGAAGAATGAAGAAAGTCCGATGTAAACTTTTGAGTATCAGGTCAAGATCAATGAGAAGCGAGTCAATCTAATAGAAAGATTTGAGTTGCACACAGATGTATTCTTGAAAGAGGATCAGAAAAAGATCTTGGACTGTGTCTTCTGTCTAAGAGATACGGGCAAGGCAAGTCCCTTACGCGAGAAAGCATATTCTGAGCCAGAGAAATAGATGCGAGGAAAGGTAAGAATCACCATCCAGTGTGAATGTTGTTACAACTTCGCATTTAAAGATAGTGTTCCCCTTGAGATACTCCAGCATGATCAAGTGGATCCGATGACCGTAATAATAAAGAAAATGATAAACTGGATGGTTCGATGGAGTGCATTCCTCCCCACATCGACCATCACGACTTTGTACGGCCCTTTTCTACAGTTTCTTTCCAAACCGAGTGTGGCATACTATTTCGCAAGGAGATTACCATATTGGGACCTGGTGAGTTCAAATGATCGTTTAAGATTCCGCTTCCAATTGGATCCTTATTAGCGTTACACGGAAACGGTGCATACCGGACCAAACATTGCATTCCTGGAATTTCCACCAGACATGTTTCAATTACTTTCAAAAAGATGGATCCAGAGAAAACCCCGCGTTGGTTCAAGCATAATCGAGAATTAGAAAAGCTACGGCCTCTCAAGCTTTGACTCAAGTCAACCCGTGGATGTGTGCAAAGGGATTCTTTCTGAAGCACATACTCAGAGGGATGACTTAGTCACTTCAGCCCAGATGTTAGACTGTCTTTTTGTCTGCTTCAGCCCTTTTGTCAGCATACGTGATAATATGTCTGTTGGTTTCTTCGATTAGTCTGTCAGCGTCAGTAGTTGATTTTGTTATCATTAATGCAAACGCTTGTATTCTTAATAAGTTTAAGCAATGTATTTTTCAGATTTGACAGAAATTGAATCGATTTTACAGTACCTTTAAGTTGCTTACAATGCGATCTTTTGAAAGTCACCTAGTTGAATGTCAATTCAGTTTTAACGAATAAAGAACGATAAAATAAATATATATAAATTAATTAAGAGTATTATTTCATTTAAAATACTTTGAAAACATATGTATCTTCACAAAATATTTTCTTTTCAAAATTACGAAATTTACAATAACAACTCGAACACAAAACGAACTCGCAAAATGATATTCATCAAACCTTTATGATTCTCCAATCTCCAATATCATATTATATTCACATGTTCTGTGACACTCTCTATAAAGATGTTACATATTTTCAACTCTTTCATAATTCCTCTTCCAATTCTAGATATCAAACATTTCACACAACTCGAGATTTTCTTCAGGATACAGGAGTAAACCAACAAGATACTCGATTCCTTTCTGCACTTGATAGGTGTAAGACCTCCAAGATTATTGCGGCATCCGGATGGAAAAGAGATATGTCGCTGCTGTGTCTGTGAGTTCGAAGCCTGATTTTGTTGTCAGAAAGTCTTGCATTTTTCCACAATATTTCCACGAGGCTCTTGAAGTTGGTGGTGGTGACTATACCTTCATCAAAAAGCTTGGAAAAAAATGAAAAACCTGCTCTTTTTCTCTCTGAGGCTGAAATCAGTGTTCTTGTGTCTGCTTATCATTTTGCTCTAGTGGCTGAAACCAGTGTTCTTGCGTCTGCTTATCGTTTTTCAATAATAGGAAAAGCCGGAAGGCGTATATAATAATAAAAGAAAAGATATAGCTAGTTTGGAAAGAAATAACCCAAAAAGGACTTTAACCTTTTGGTATACACCACAAACATTAGGAGACATGTATACCCAAAAAACCAAAATTAAAAACTAGACATAGAAATTAAACACCAAAAGTCTGCCCACATTCGCAGAAATTAGTTAGCTTGTGAAATTCAATTTAACCCTGCCTCTACCTCTGGTTTGTAGAACAGGGGTCAGCTAACAAATTATTGAGTTCGCTGTAATTACCCGAATCAACTAATTTATCATCCATCGTGTTTGGTATTAGACCTCCATTCTTCTTCTTCCTGGATGTATAAACCTATCATTCATCATCCGAAGATTGACTCATATGTTTCGTGGATTGGTCTAAGGCTTGACGGACAGGTGTAGGCTGTTGCACATCAGGAACTACATGTGTTTGAGTCACTATAACTACTGGTTCTATCTTATGAGGCAGTAGAAAGTCAGTAGAAGTATTGCCACTTGTTATATCAAAGTTAGATTCTAGGGTAGGTGAAGTATGAAACGTCTCCCCTGCCCACATGAGAAGAGGTTCTAAAGTAAGACCTACATCATGAGCTTTTTGTGACATCTGACCCGCGAGGATAG
The DNA here is from genome assembly GCA_022702705.1 of Papilionanthe hookeriana x Papilionanthe teres. Lineage (NCBI taxonomy): Eukaryota > Viridiplantae > Streptophyta > Magnoliopsida > Asparagales > Orchidaceae > Papilionanthe > Papilionanthe hookeriana x Papilionanthe teres. The sequence goes on from CM040437.1 coordinate 61,954,721, forward strand.
TGACATCTTTAGGCATATCCTTCTGATGATCAATAATGTCAATAACTTGGAGCGGATCAGGAGGATAAATCACTGCCTCTGGATGAGCACTTTGCTTCTTTGGTCTTAGAAGTGGGTGTAGACGGTGACATAGAAAATTAGAATGGTCAAACATATGAAAATGCGAGCAATACGAAGGGAAATGTTCAATAACAACCTTTTGCCAATATCCTTGATCCTGGTGAGCCAATCCAAATTTCATCAGAAGCGATTGAGGTAATGTCCCTTCAACAAGTACCCTGGCTTCAGAGGGATGAGAAAGACTAACAGTAGGAGTCCTCGTTTTGAGTGGATTATCGTAAGCTGAGGCAATAGAGTACAACATTTCCTGAGTAAAACACTGAACTTTCAGGCCATGGAAGCGAATCTAGACCGGAATGGTTGGTGGTTCCATCTAAGGGTCAAAATCCGCCGATCATTTCAAAATCTTCTGGCTCTGTTGTCAATCAAGATTAATCTTCTAGCAAATACACATGTAATCCTCTTCATTTCTAAGCTGAATAAAGATGTCTTCCATCTAAAATGCCAACTTTTCATTCCCCAACAAGATGCATAAGCTCAAATTCCTTACGAATAAGCTCCATTTTGGGATGGCCATAAAAGAATTTCCCGATCAGGTTCAGACGACAGGCGTGAGCAAGCTGATTAGATTCTGCTTCCGTAAGAAAGATTGTTGACTTCCCATTCTTCCTACCAGGTTTCTTGATGTAACATAATTTGTCACCTTTGCCAGCGCAAAAGATGGGAAGAAACACGACATAGGAGTACTTCGGCAGCAGCATATGTTCTATCTGAAGCCATAAAGTGAAGAGTGCGGAGAGTGGCCGAGGGAGACTATTGCAATAGGCGGCAGTGGCTGTCGAGCTGGGTGAAGTCGGACCGTAGGCGCGGAAACCTGCAGAATCACAGTTTGCAGCAAAGCACTGCAAAATGAGAGCGCCAGACAAAGCTCCAGTCGAGAGGAAGAGCGTCAAAACGGAGCAGCAGAGTAAGTTCTAAAGGATGAGCTTCAAAACGACGAAGAACGCTCGATCAGATGAAGCTGATTATGCGGCGGGCACCTCAGCAAGGAACGACAAGGTCGGGGGCATACGTCAAAAAATGATGCACGACAACGACGAAGACTGACGGGCGATGACGACGGAGGAAGAGCACGATCGAGCAAGATTTGAATAGCATATGCGAGGATTCGCCATGGCGAAACCTAGCGAGAGCGAGAAGACGCCTATATATATATATATAGATATACATACATATTTATATCTGTGTGTGTGAGAGAGAGAGAGAGAGAATATGTATTTGTATATGTGGTAGATATATGTGTGTGTATATACATATATACGTATATAGAAAGAGAGATGAAAAATAAGTCTGCTACCATACATTGGATATTCAATATTTAATGACTAGACATGATAGAAGGTGTTCTCTCGTTATTGCGTGGGATAATTATCCACAAGAGCTTCGACCTATGGAAAACCTCAAACCCTGAAAAAAAAAATCCTCACAAAATGATGGTGAAATATTTGAGTAGTGTATTATCTACTCTTTCATCTGTCTTCTGAAAATTTGACCCAAAATAACAAATACAAAGCTCCCAATATGAGAGTCAGGGCACAAATTTTTTGAGCTCGCACCTAGTAAGCCAATCATACCAGAATCCTAATTTGCGAGTTTTAGAATCTTGTCTCGCTATAGGCCCACATCCCACGTTATAAAGTGTCATTGTCCTAAAACAATAAGAACATAAAAAGTGTACAATCTAGATGATATTTAATGTTTTATAGTTTAATTTCTGCATATGTTATATAGGTAACAAAAAGCACATAAGATTAACTCACCATTCCAATGAATACAACTATTAGAATCAGTGCAACAGACAAATCATACATTACAACAACAACAACAACAAAGCCTTAATCCCACTAAGTGGGGTCGGCTACATGAATCCTTTTTCTCCATTGCGTCCTATTTAGTGTCAAATTTTCGTTTAATTCTAATAGATTAAGATCATTTTTTATGCAATAAGCCCAAGTTTTCCTAGGTCTGCCTCTGCCTTTCTTAACATAAGTTGTATTTAAAACATCTACTCTCCTAATCGGATCATCAGGTGGTCGACGTTTAATGTGACCAAACCATCTAAGGCGACTCTCTCTAATTTTATCCGACACTGGTGCAACTCAAAATAAATTTTGTTTTCTACTTTTTTCTAGCAAGAAAAAGATTCTTCACGTGAAGAATAACAGACTTTATCATCCAATAGATATTAGCTATCTAGAGTTTAGATAGCACCTTTGTAACATATATATATATATGTGTATGTATATATATATATATATGTATGTATATATATATTTATGTATGTATGTATATATATATATATTTATGTATGTATGTATGTATATACATATATATTTATGTATGTATGTATGTATACATATATATATATATATATATATATATATATGTATGTATACATATACATATATATATATATGTATGTATACATATATATATCAAAATAGTATGTAAAAGCAACATGGCTGTAAAGAAAATATTTGATCAAAATTGTACTTACTTGCAAACCTACGGTCATACTCAATAGAGAAATATCATTCTTTCCGGCTTTTAAAGGAACATGAGCTTCAAGCTTAAACGTTATGTCACTTCCATTCCCACTTGAACTAGCTATAAGATAAGAAAATAATTTTTCTCGTTAAGCTCATTCTCTTAAATAATGGATGGCAGGTGAATAGTAGATATGCAGCGTAGAAGATATGCAGGTCAACTAAGAGGTAGAATTTTCAAATACAGCAAAGTAATCATTCGCGCAAAGGAAAAACGAAGGCTACGGTTAGGGAAAACTATTACGAAAGAGTCTCATTTTAATTTTACTGCAGAATAGGATCATAAGATTCGACAAAACCAGAACAAAAATTTAAACACAGAAGCATAATCAGAAGCACTTTACGTGGAAAAACCTGTGAGAGAAAAAAATCACGAAGCGACACCATCAGAAATTCCACTATGAAATTCAGACTTTAACAAATGACTCACACAAGCTTCCTCTCCACACTCACATAGAGATACTTACAGGACTTGCACCAACAATATTTCTTCTTTGATTTGATGCAAAAAATCATGTCGAATCACTAAAATCCACCTCTTCGACACTCCTCACATTCACCGGGATGTTTGTCGAAGAATTCAGAAAAAGAAAAAAAGCAAGCTCAACATCCAAGCTCAAAAATTAAAAACTAATTTTTCGTGTAGTAACCACACAGGCACATAGGAGCCCAAACTTGGTGTCTAAGTGCCAAACGCTCTTTATCAGTGCCCCATAATGGGCACCTAGGCGAGCACCGGTCCTTCGAGAATAAAAGTAGTGCCAGCTCTATAGCAGGCGCATATGCACACAAAGACTGTTCGAGCAACAACCATGTGGGCGTTTAAGCGCCCACAATCTGACGCATACGCATCGAGTGTCTTGTGCTTATGCTCTGCATCCCAACAATCTCCGACTTGGAGACTATAGCACCCAACGCCACTCCTGTTCTTGTACTTCCATCTGAATCGTATTTATAGTCACGTATTGTGGTCACGTACCGAATGATGATACCTGAGCTGAATGTGTTTCGTTATGACATAACAAACTACATTCTTAGCTAGATGAATCACATTCATACTATCACAGTATAGTTTTTTAATTCTCTGCTCCTTGCTCAATTATGCCATGAAATTATTTAGCCAAATTATCTCCTTTGTAACATCAGTGACAAACATATACAGTCTCTGTTGTTGAAAGTGCAACAATCTTCTGCAACCTGAAAACCCAACTCACCGCTATGTTCCCAAATGTAAGGATATGTCCCGTTGTACTTCTCTGACTGTCCACATCTCCTGCCAGATCTAAATCTACAAAACCCTAGACTGATCTCTGCACTTCTATAGCAATGCCCTTTTGACTGACCTCCTTAAATATTTGAGAATTTACTTTACTGCCTCCCAATAATGCCTGTTTGGAATGCCCATATACCTGCTAACTACTCTCATTGCATATGCAATATCTAGTCTGATACAAATCATTGCATACATCAAACTTCCAACTGCTGAAGCATACAGAGTTTTCTCCATCTGCGTTTGCACTGCTTTAGAGTTAGATGATTGCTCCTTAGATAGTTTGAAGTGTCTACTTAAGGGAGTGCTAACTGGTTTTGTCACACTAAGTTGAATTTCTATAGGATCATTTTAACAGACTCTGCCTGAGACAACTTCAATGTTACTGTACTCTTGTCCCTGCCGATTCTCATCCCAATGATCTTCTTGATTGGACCAAAATACTTCATCTCGAACTCACTTGATAAATGTTTTTTCAAGTCCCTGATTTTCTCCATATTTGCTGCTACAATCAGCAAATCATCCACATATAAAAGAAGCAAAATATAACAGTTATTGAAGTGTTTGACGGAGCAACAATAGTCTGTTTGGCGCTTCATACACACATTGTCTAACACGAACCTGTCAAACCTCCTATATCACCGTCTCGGGGCCTACTTTATGTAATAGAGGCTCTTCTTCAATCTGCAAACCAAACCTTCTATGCCTAGAACCTTATAACCTTGTGGGTGCACCATGTATATCTCCTCCAGATCTCCATGTAAAAAAGTTGTTTTTACATCTGCTCCAGATGTAGATCATTCACTGCTACCAGATCAGCACAACCCTGACAATAGTCATCTTTATCACTTGGAAGAAGATCTATGAGTAATTCATTCCTTCCTTCTGCTGGAAACCCTTCACAATAAGCCTTGTCTTGTAGCGTTTGTTACCGTCTGACTATTCTTTTAGCATGTAAACCAGCTTGTTGCAGTGTTCTTCTGTCATTTGATAGTACCGTCAAATCACAAGTCTGATTTGACTCCAAAGATTACATTTCTTCGTCCATAGTTAGCTCCCACACCCTTGAATCTTCAACTTGAGTAACCTCTTCAAGGCACTTTGGTTCACCACTATCAATTAATAACAAATAGTAAAGAGGAGAATACATTTGTAGGGGTTGTTTCATTATGTTGGATCTTTTGACTTCTATAGTAGGTGACCGAGGAACTCCCTGTGCTCCTTCTGATTAAGCACTACTTTCTCCATATTTCTGATCACCAGTATCTTCTATCTCCACATATCTGGAATTTTTACAAATAGCTGATGGAATGTCCTGAGTTCTGACCCTCTCCTTATACATCTCCATTTCGTTGAATGTGACGTCCCTGCTTCTGATGAATTTCTGATTCTAATAATCTCAGAACTTGTAGTCAAACTCATTTGAGCCATATCCAACGAAGGTTCACTTGACATATTTTGAGTCAAGCTTGCTCTTGGACACTATATCAACATGCACGTATGCAGAACACTCAAATACTCTTAAATGAGAAAGACATACGATTTTGTCACTCCACGCGTCTTCAGGTAAGCCTTCCTCTAAAGGTACTGATGGACTACGGTTTATCCAATAACAACAGTGTTTACTACTGCTAAAAATTATTTGGCAAACATGCATGTAATCTCAAGCTCCAAGCACGCTCCATGAGTGCTCTGTTCATGCACTCAGCCACAACATTCTGTTGCGGTGTCCTTGGGAACGTGAACTCATGTCTGACCTCCTCCGTAGCACAGAAATTCCTAATCTTCTGATCACGACACTCATTCTCATGGCTTAAGGCAAACTTGCATGTAATCTCATGCTCCTAACACGCTCCATGATTACTCTGTTCATGCCCTCAACCACACCATTTTGTTACGATGTCGTTAGGACCATGAACTCATGCCTGACCCCTCCATAGCATAGAAATTCCCAATCTTCTGATCATGATACTCATCCTCATGACACTATAGCTTCAAATTTGTCTCATTTTTTACCATAGCCTTCCATTTTTTAAAGACTTCAAATACATCAGATTTCTGTTTTAATAAATAAACTCATACATTTATCGCGTGATCATCAATGAATGTGACAAAATAGCGAGAACCTTCAATGGATTGAACTGGAGTAGGACCCTATACATCAGTATGCACTTACTCCAATTAGTTTGATTTCACCACTGACCGACACTTAAGAGAAAGAAACATTTTTCTGCTTGCCATATATACAATCGTCACAAAAATCCAAATCAACTGATTTCAAATCCCGAACTTATTCTTTGAAAGTATGGACCTTTCTCGCTCATATAGCTAAGCTTATCGTGGCATAAACCTGAATCCACCCTAGTTCCAGCCACATCAATGAAATCAATCATTTCATTGATCAGATAAAGAGTACCTTCATTGTTATCCCAAGCCATCACTAATGCACCACTGGTCACTTTCCACAAACCACATGTGAAAGTAGTCGCAAGTCTTGTCTTTCTCAGCTGGCTCATAGAGATAAGATTTCTCTTCAAACTAGGAACATGTCTAACTTCGGTAAACTTCCAGAATGTTCCATTCGGCAACTTGATATCAACATCACCCTTTCCAACTATACTCCAAAACTTGTTATCTCCCAGATAAACCTTCCCTATATCACGCTGAGTGTATTTTTTAATAACTCGTTATTGGAGCAAACATCAAAAAGGCACCTGAATCTTTTATCCATGATTCAGTGCTAACTAGGGATAACATCAAGGAGTCATTTTGGGTTTCGTCTGTAGAGACATTCGTAGAGAAAGTTTTTTCCTGTCCTCCACCACTAGCTTTCCTTGTAGCTTTGTTGTCCTTGAAATACCTCTTCTTACTACAGTTCCAGTATTCTCCTCTGCTTGACTTGGGCTTTCCTTTCTTGAACTTGAATTTGCCTCAGCCTGTATTTCTAACCAGATTCTTTCCCCTGTTATCAACATTCAACGCAGAAACTGAAGATTCACAATTCGTTATTTTTCTGTGAACTTCTTCATTCAGCATAAGACCCACGATATCATCGAAGTTCAACTTCAAAGTCCCTGAAGTGTTACTTACCATCATTACCAAGTCATCTCAGTTTTCTGGCAATGAAGATAGTATCACCAGTGCTCTGACCTCATCAGCAAACTTGATCCAACAGAGGAGCCTACTAGGCACCGACTTTGGGCACATATGTGCCCGTTATAGAGCAGGCACGGCCCTTATTTCTGAGACACCGATTCATAGGCACTGGCCTATTCGCTCCTAGGCGCCCATTATGGGACGCTGATATAAAGTGCTTGGCGCTTAGGTGCTTAATTGTCTGATGCAGTCACTACACAAAAAATTGGTTTTTAAGCCAATTTTTGAGTGTGGATCGTCGAGCTTGTTGTTTCTTCTTTCTGAAATCTTTGACGAGAATCCCGTGAATGTGAGGAGTGTCGAAGAGGTGGATTTCAGAGATTAGGCATGTTTTCTTCTTTGGATCGGAAAGAGAAGATTGTTTGTGCAAGTCCTGTAAGTTTCTTTGTGTGAGTGTGGAAGAAACTTATTAATTGCAAAACCCATAATTTAAACTTAAATTTGGAAATAAATAAAACTACAAGCAAACTACTCAATTTCACAATATCATATCTTTGATATATCAATCTTTTGACTAAAAGAAAGAGTATTAAACTCACCAACAAATTAAATAAACAAATTGAATAAAGTTATCAAAGTTGAGAAAAATTAGATCACACTCCAACACAAGGGAATAAATTTCCCATGAACGAAATACTCACATCTACACATCTCTGAAGGAATCAACTCAAAAGAATGAAAACAGGAAAAAAAAATATTTTCAAGCAAATGTTATTGATTTCATACCTCAACCAACTATTTCCAGACTCTTGAAACCTTAAGCTAGTAAATATGATTGACACGATAAAATCCTCAATTTAAATTCATATCAATACAAACAAATTGTTTTAAAAAGTCCAATATCATTGTAACTTAAAATTCCAAATCACACGTCTACATCATAATTCTCGTGAACAACCACGAAACAAGCTGATATGAAATGTATACCTATCACTCATAAACCACATATTACATAATAGATGCCACCTATTAATTACATGGCCAAAAGTCACACCACGCAAGAGGCAGCATCATATGCACACACGAGAACTGCTCTCCTCCACAAGTCACGCCTCTATCAACTTTTGTTTTCTCTACTTTATTTGTTTTAAGAAATAATTTCAAGTTTTAGCATGACTATAACTTGTCAAATATCATCTAATCAATTTACCCATCACAGAAAATAATACTCTAATAACAGAAATTTTATACTACCGAACTACAGTCCACCATAAACATGTTGGAATTTTTGAAGAGGAGGATTTTATTACTAGAACACTGTTTAATAATTTTCAGCTTACATGAGGCATGAGAGATTAAATCTAAAAACTTCTACAACTTTTTTTAGGAAAATATACTCTAGATTCTTCCTATTTAAATATTCTGAAGTATTCTTAATTAAAAATATCCAAGATTACCTGATATGAGATGAAATAGTGTAGAACATTGGAGAATTAAGCATTAATCTTATCACTCTTTTTATGTGAATTTCAGTTAATCCAAATATATTACATAATAGTTCAAATTTTCCTCTTGAAAGTGCCTTTGTGAATATGTCTATTAATCATTCCTCAGTCTTGCAGTGCTCGAGTTTAATCTCTTGATTGGCCACTGCTTCTCTAATGAAATTATATTTGACACAAAAGAAATAATTTCTCTAGAAATTGTTCTTTTCATTAATGACTTGGGCTTATATAAAGCCTTAAAACTTTCTAAAAAATAAATTCCTAGTCTTCTATATTTCATATTTACCAATAGGACCTTAAACTAGATATAAATCTCAACACTCCCACTCAAGATGGACAAAAGATGTCCATTAAGCCCATTTTGTCACATGACCTAGACAAATCTAATGAGTTGAGTCCTTTGGTGAGGCAGCCAGCCACTAGCTCTATGGTGGTCATATGAATTAGCTCTAGTGGTCACTATTCAGCTTTTCCTTGATGAAGAACCCATCAATCTCCACAAGTAGTTCTATCATTTTGTATCGAGTTGTCGGCAATGTTGATTGTTGAATTGTTCACACCACACATCATTTGAGCTCCTTGGTCCACCTTGAGCTCGGCCAACAAAGCTCTCAGCTACATCTCGGCAACTCTTAATGCTATGGCCCTATACTCTTCCTCTGCTTATTGGCCCCACTAATACGAATTGTTTTTTGCTCTTCCAAGAGACCAAGTTGCCCCCTACAAGCATGCAATATCTTGATGTGGACCTCCTATCATCAGTACAACTCGCCTAGTCAGAGTCACAATAGCCCTCAAAGCCTAAATATCAATTCTTATTAAATATCAACATCTTCCCTGGTGCACTCCTCAGGTATCTCAAAGCCTAATACATTGCGTTAATATGACCTTTCCTTGAATCATGCATGTAGCAGCTCACCACGCTCACTACAAATGAGATGTATGGAGGAGTGTGACTGAAGTTAGTTTAGACGGCCCACCAATCTCTGGTAACTCACACGACCAACTGGTTCTCCCACTTCGGCACTCAACTTAGCCTTTAATCAATTGGAGAGACTGAAGATCTGCATGCTTGCTTTTGTGAGATCCATTATATACTTCCTCTAAGACAAAACCATCCCTTCGGTTCCATAGGCCACCTCAATCTTAAGAAAATATATAAGATGTCCAAGGTCCTTAACCTCAAATTTTTTGTTGAATCTTACATTTAGCTTAGCAATCTCTGTCTCATAATCATCAATGACAATCATGTTATCAATGTACACAACAAGCATAGTGGTGTGACCTCTATTTTGTCAAAAGAATATCGATATGGTCCGCATTGATTTACTGATATCTCATACCCACCATAGCCTTTTTAAACTTGTAAAATCAATCTTGAGGAGACTGCTTCAGGTCATAAAGCGACTTCCTGAGCCTGCACGTCTTGCCCACTGTCTGGCCTGTGTCGAATCCTAATGGTATCTTCATATACACCTTCTACAGTAACTCACCATCAAGAAGCACATTCTTCACATCGAGTTAGTGTAACCTTCACCCACCATTCACTGCTAAGGAAATCAGTGTCCTTACTATGTTCATCTTTGTTACTGTTGCAAAAGATCTTATCATAATCTTATGTCATACGCCTGACTGTACACTTTATCCACCAATCATGCCTTATAACATTCCATTTTCTCTTTTAGATTTTCTTTCTGTGAAGATTCACTTGCACCGAACTACTCTTTTCCCCACTGGTAGTGGCACTATCTCCCATGTTTGATTTTATCGAGAGTCCCACGCTCTTCATGCATAGTTGTTTTTCACTTTGGATCCTCTTTAGCTATCTGCCAACACTTATGAAAAGAGATTGTGTCCAAAGAAATAATGAATGCTCAATGTATAGATGATACGTTTGAGTACGAGACAAACTAAGCAACGTTATGTGGGAAACCAAAACAATCAGAAGGATTTCTCGCATTGCTACGAGAGGGTCCTCCATAAAGTTATGGGGGTGCAAGAAGGAAAAGGAATCACATCACTTGTGTAATCTGAGTGTGAGGTGGATAGTATAGGTGTCTCAAGAATCGGATCGAGACAAGGGATTTGTCGGCACGAGTGGCACTGCAGGCACTGTTCACTCATTCTAGTTTCTCCTTGAATAAATCCTCAACTCCATTTGAGCCTGAATCTCACCACCTCAAGGTTCATACTCATTTTCAATCTCTTCATTTTAAGACTCCTCAACTAATTCATCATACATCATAGGAAAAGGCATTGCTTCCACATGTATCAATCTCTCACCATCACTACTCGCGCCCACTAGTCTCATACCTCTAGTATCTGGCGAGTCACAAAAAGGTGAGGTCACCTCCAAGGTGTAGTAAGGTTCAAATTTTTTAAAGGACACATCTATGCTCACTGATAATCTCTTCTCTATTAGGCGCCAACAAACATACCCCTTCCAAATAGCAGAATAACCCACAAAAACACACTTCACAGCTCAGCGATTCAGTTTTCCTACCGATGATATGTTGTTCTTCACAAAACAAACATGGTTAAATACCTCAAAAGGAGGATCTCACCATTATCTTCTTTCAACATCTGACAATAAGACTTCTAATCCAAACGTATTGAGGGTATTCAATTGATCAATTTAGCATATGTCAAAACTGCTTGCCACCACAAGTGCTTTGGGATATATTCATCGCGATCATCATACTTCCGGCTACATCTAGAAGGTATTTATTTTTCCTCCGCTACTCCGTTTTGTGCAACTGCGTATGGATATGTGATTTGATGTAGTATCCCTTGGGACGATATGTTTCCATAAACGATTTGTTGGTAAACTTTGCCTAATTATCATATCACAATATCTTCACTGTTTCACCATATTTAGTTCTGGTTGTCTTGTGCAAATCTTTAAAATAAGTAAACGCATCACCCTCATTTTTCATCAACCAATAAGAGAACCAATCAATAAAATTCATAAATATTTATGTCCATTCATCGAACTCCTAGAACATGGTCCCAAACATCAGAATGTATCAAATTAATGACACAAGAACTCCTATTTCCATAACTAAAGAGCTCTTAGTAATCTTGCCAAAAACACAAGCATCATATACAAGTTTTTGTTTATTTGTCTTACATACAAAGAGAAATACAATCGGCTCAATAAATGAAAACAATAGTGTTCATGGGTCCCTAATAAAGTAGCAATACATCCTCAATACTCCGTCCAGATCCCTGCTCCAGCACTCTCTATCATGATGTCAAAGCTAAGCCCATCCTCTCTCTATCCAAATACCAAAGTCCATTATGTCGCGTTCCAATACCAATTGCCAACCTATCCCTTTTTCTTGAAAAATCACCTTAGGACTATCAAAAGTAACAACATATCTTAGCTGAAACGTAATGGCACTAATAAATAAAAGGTTCACAGGAAAGAAATGAGCATGAAAAATATTAGACAGTCATAGAATTGGTACACTTCACTGTACCCATACCAACTACAGCATGTGTTGTATGATCAGCAATCTAGATGCCCTCTAAAACTGCAAGGTGAGTATAGGAAGAGAACATTCTATCAGTACCTATCACATGTCAAAATGCACCAAAATTTACTATCCATTCTGGTAATCTTGAGTTTGAAATAGCAGTAAGAGCAGGTGTATCATAAGTAACTTTGTCAAAGTGAGCATAAGTAACAATGTTACCCCTCGATGACGAGGCGGATGCATCCTCAGGACCATCACTTGTTGCTTTTTGCATTCTCCGCAACATCTTTAGAAACTCACGAGGCTCGTTGGTAAAGACCACACCTGTCTCTCCCAGGTCCTATGCAACCATCAGAATTGGCCGATAGCCTATGAAGCACAGACGCGGTCACGGGGATACGGACATGACACAATATGGGGACACAACATAACTGAAAAAATAGGCCACGACACGTCATGGACACGGTTTTATATTTATATAATTATTAATATAAAAATATATTTTTTCATTGCTCTATTAAAAAAATTACAACACCAATTATGCAATAACAAAATTTAACTTCAAATTAATTTATATTATTAAATTTCCTGCTTACGAAAATTAATTATTATATTAGATATAACATGCTGCAAAAGAATTCATCCAATTATTTGTTAAAATTTAAAAAATTGTATGATTATGAAAAGGGAATCACTAATGCTCGGCTTCGACGAACATTGGATGCACCTTCAATGCTCGATTTTGATGAATATTAGAGAGCTTCAACATTTTAAAGATTGGGTGGTTTCGACTATGACTTATAATTAAGGCTATACATATATTTATAATTTTCTAATTCGTTCGTCTCATTTTCTCGAAATAGTGCTAAATTGATGTCTGATGTGGTGATGGGTTGTCTCGGACGTATTCGGGCCTAAAAAAATTCAGATGTAGATTTTGCAGTGTTGGAGCTTGTGGATAAGTGTAGATGTCGAATACGTGTCTGACACGAGCACAACATATTTTTAGAAATGCTTCATAACCGGTAGCCCCATCTTTTACCTCATTCATTACGACCTCCAAACTATCCACATCTACCTATTTCTCTCTCCTTCGGTGGCTTAGGATAGATATTGCCCAGATGGCTACTTCACCGCAGATATAGAACTTGCAAGTCTCCCCCTGCACACCTATCATACTTCAGCTCAAGGCAACCAAGCTGATAGCGTACCTTAAAGTCCATTCGGCTCAAAGTATAGCCCCATGCGACTCTCCTCTGGTATCATCGCAATTATGGCCTCATCCAATGACGGGATCTTCACCTGGGGTAGGAGGACTGATTTCCTCTGATTGAAGGGCAGATTCAAAATGAGCCAGAAATTGCACAGTCCTCAACTATGTGAAGACCATCCCCTTTTTGCACCTTGGATCACCACAGCTTGAAATCGGTAAGAAGCGATCAAGATCTGACACAACTGCTCCAAATTTATGTAGTACTCTTGAAACGATCTATCAACATGTACCATTGACTATCTCATGTTGAATCTGGAACTCATGTATTTCTCAGCCCCAACATAAATCCTCTTCAACTTCGCCCAGATGTCCCTCACCTTTCGAATGTCATCTAGTGATAAGGCAATTGATGGTACCATCGAGTTGAGTGGTTAGGGGTACAGCAAAGTGTGTGGTCCTCCACCTATCCTCCAAACACTATCACTTTTTGGCTCGACCCCCATCAGACATCCCTCTTAGTTTTCTCCCTTCTAGAGTAGCTTCAACTGATTATAGTGAAAATGTTTCTTGTTTGTTTGATGCCTAAGAAAATATTCTTGAGCCTAGTCTGATGCATATCTTGTAGGTGCCTTCATGTCCCTGTCAATATATCCAACTAGTCTTGAGTTAGAAATGGATTCATATCAGATGATGCAGCCCTTTGTTCCTTAAAGATATCAACACTATGAGGTTGGATCTCGTACCTTGAGTCTTGATGCATAATGTTGGCTCACTTTTGCACCTCTTGCAGTTTTGCTCTATGTAATAGCTATATATTTGACTACACCAAGTTCTTGAAGCTAACTTTAATCCATACAAAATATTCTTTAACTTGAGAAACTTTTACTACAAACCCTAGAGGTTATTCAACTTAGATCTCTTCTTCTAAGTTGTCAGATTGAAATGCAGAATTTACATCTATTTGATAGACTTCCACTTGTTTTGTGTTGAAATTGCTACTAATGCTCTTATTGCATCATGTTACGCAACTGGAGCAAATGTCACATTATAATTAAACCCAAATTATTCTATCTCTAAACAACTAGTCTTGCACTTAGAGCTTTGTCTTATAAACCCACTTGACTTTAATTATCACTTTTTTAGTAAGAGTTTACTAACTCCTATGTCTTTTATTTTCTTGTTCATTTTATTTCTTCTTCCATAGTTTTTCTCTAAACTTCTTGCTTTGAGGCTATTTCGAAGCTTTTTGGATCCATGACTGTCAAGTTACAATCCTCATAATTTTGTTGTCGCCCTCCACATACCTACACCCTCCTGGCTTACTACCACCACATCTTGCACCACCACAGCCTACAGTCGCCCTTCCCAGATCCCCTAGCCACTACTCAACCTATTGTCTTGCCACCAAATAGCCCTACAGCCCCTGCTTCCCTAGCCACAACCACCTTCCCACCTCACCCTAGTGGGCTATTTTGTATTTATAATGTTTTTTCTATTTAAAGTGTCGTTGAGTGTAATACTATTTACTTTTGCATAATAACATTTGATTCGCCTATTGATTTTGGGTTAACTCCGGTATCATATGGTATCCTAGCTTAACCCTAATCTTATCCAAAGGTTCCTAGCATTCGTCATAACCCAAACCAACCACCCCCCAAAAAGAAAATCTCTCACATTCCCACTCCCACACCCTCTCACATTCCCACTCCCACACATCCAAACCCTAACTATGCCACGAAGGAGATACAAGCCGAAACTTACTAGGGAAGAGATACAGTGAGAAATTTGTTGACTTCAATAGAGGCTTACGGACATTGTTGACGGGGCTGATGGGAAAACAACCCTCGATCATGATACAGAGAATCAAAGAGGAGAATGAGAATCCCTTCCATAGGGAGGGCTTCATTGATGGGGACTGAACCCAACACTTTAGAATTCATTGCCAGAGAAGGCTAAGAGAGTAGGTGATGTATGGAGAACAAAGATTTCAAAGTGAATGTTGATCTACCAGAACGGATCCAAATGATTTCATCGAATGGTTGCAGTAAGTTGAGCAACTCCTTGAATACAAAGAAGTGCCACAAGGCATGAAGGTGAAGCTCGCAATCATCAAATGAAAAGAGCACTTCATTGTCGCGAGAAAACCTACAAAGGCAAAGGCAGAGAGAAGGATGTGATAAGATAACCAAATGAGAGAAGATATGGAAGAAGGTATAATTACCTTCTCATTACTGTCATGATATGTTTTTGAGGTTCTATCATCTACAAAAGAGAAACCTATCAGTGGAAGAGTTCACGACATATTTTGATCAGCTTCAGATAAAGTGTGAATTGGTCGAGCAAAGAAACATATTATAGTCAGATACTATGGAGGCCTAAAGCCAGCTATCAAGAACATTGAGCAATTGTAGCACAATAAGGCACAAGGAGATGTCCAGACCTAAGCCTTGAATATGAAGAGACGATATAAACAAAGCAGTCACCAAAAAGAGTACATATGGAGGAGTCAGGAAGTCCATATAGGAAAGTGATGAGAAATATGCAAGTGAAAAGAAGCTCGTGAAGAGTGATCGCTCAATACATTGTCTGCTAGGAGAAGTATTAGGTGGTGTCGTCAAGAAAGTGAGTGAGAAAGAAGCGTAGGAGGATCAGAAGGAGAAATCTCAACTCCAGGGAGATGAGGAAGAAATACTAGTTATAAGGAGGGCCCTACAAACTGAGCCAAGGGGGATCATTCGTGGCTAAGGCAAAGGATTGTCCGCACCAAGTGTAACATGAGATGGTAGGCTACAACCTAAAAATTGATGGTGGGAGCTGCGAGAATGTATCTTCTCTAATGTTGAAAAAATTGGATTTGGACATGCAGAAGCATCCTTAATCTTATTCTCTTACCTGGTTAAAAAGGAAAATGAGATACATATAGATCAACAATGCCTGGTTGAGTTTTCTATTAGAGATCAGATACAAGAGCAGGTGTGGTGTGACACGGTATCCATGAACACTTCTCATATTTTGTTGGGGAGGCTGTGATCGTTCGGCCGTAAGGCCCAACATGGGTTCAAGAATACTTACTCGTTCAAAAAGAATGGGAGGCACCGTTCTTTTGCCCATCAGAGAGTTAAGAGGAATAGATATCACAAAGAAGAGGATAGTCCCACGAGCCACATTTATGCAGTTGGTGCGAGAGACTCCAGTGGCAATGGACTCAGTCATGTTACATGGAATGGAAAAGGAGATTGACATAGCAGAGCTCAGTCATTGCTAGTTGACTTCAAGATGTGATGACTGAGAGTCTTTCAGAGGGGTTGCTAGCACTAAGGGATATTCAATTTGCCATCGATATCATCTCTGGATCATAGTTGCCAAACAGATCTGCCTACATATTGAGACCTGCATAGTTGAATTACAGCAATACGTACAAAATGTCGTTGTGAGAGGCTTGGTGAGAGAGAGTACCAACTCGCGTGTTGTCCCCGCCATGATGGTGCCTAAGAAGAATGGAGCGTGACTTTGCATTGATCGTCGAGCTATCAACAAAATAACCATCAAACATAAGTTCATTACACCTCGCCTGGATGACCTCTTCGATTAGTTGCATGGAACCATTGTCTTCCAAGATCGACTTACAAAATGGATATCACAAGATCAAGATGAAACCAGTGAACACGTGAAAGACTGCTTTCAAGACTCTGGATGGATTATAAGAGTGGACAACATGCATTTCGAGTTGTCCAATACACCCAACACGTTCATGAGGTTGATGAATCAAGTGTTTCGAGCCAAAAAAAATCGTAGTGGTGTACTTCGATGATACTCTTGTATACAACAGATCCAAGGAGGAACACTTGCAACTCCTGAGGACATTTTTAAATTTTACAATCAGAGAAACTATATAACCGCCCAAAGAAGTGTCACTCCTCGACAACCCATAAATGTTTTTTAGGCTATATTATGTCTGGTGCGGGCATTTAGATGGATCCTGCAATGATCAAGGTCATCGTGAGCGGGACGTCCTGATAGTCCTTTACTGAGTTGAGATAAGTTTTTGGGGTTGGCATCATTCTATAGGCGATTCATCAAGAGCTTCAACAACATCATAAGTCTCTGACAAAACTCTTGTAAAGGGAGAAGTTCCAGTGGATGAATGTAGCTCAGTCCATGAATGCCATAAGGAAAGGTGAGTCGAGAAGTAGTACTGGCATTACTAAATTTCAGTCAGCGTTTCGAGGTGGATTGTGATGCTTCCAATGTGGGGATTGGAGCAATATTGAGCTAGATAGGCCACCCCGTAACACTCTTCAGTGAAAAGCTGAATAAGTTCAAAATAAAATATTAGACATATGACAAAGTTCTATGCGATTATGAGAGTTCTTAGTCACTAGAATCATTAACTGTTAACGAGCAAGTTCATTTTGTTTACGTGCATGAGGCTTTGAGGTTCTTAAATAGACAGAACAAGCTAAAAGTTTAACAGGCTTCCTATGTGGAGTGCTTGGAATCGTTCCACTTCGTGCTAAAGAACAAGGCGGGAAGATAGAATAAAGTAGCAGATGCACAGAATCGTCGCCATTTGTTGATCACTTCTATGTAAGCTTGAGTCATATGATTTAAGTAGTGAAATGGGATAGGTGAAGATTTCAAAGAGATCTGGTGTCAAAAGAAGCCTACCGAGCAGTACCACAAGGTTGATGGCTACTTGTCTAGAAGCTCCTTTGAGGTAACATAGTATTTGTTCCAAAACTGACCAATGATGGACGGTGGGGCTAGACATTAATTGACTTATAGTCCTAATTGAATACGTAATATTATGATGAATTACTATGAGGTAGTTTAATATTCACACTAACTTATTATATTGTTCCGGATTATTAAAAAGCTCTCCATTCTTCGTAAGTCACTGATTAGGAAGCATTAGAGTACAACATGGTTTGACCACAATTTTCCAATTTTTACTAACAAATCCAACACCAACTTCGGTTGAGATAAAAATATACCATTCTCGCTCCTTGATAACTTAATCCCCAAAGACACTTCAAAGAATCTAGATCATTAGTATTAAACTGAATTTAAAGAATAAATTCGATGGTAAGACTCCCTGCATTTCATTTTCAATAATAATAATTGAATCAATATAAACCACCAATAGAATGATTCCTGAAGCAAATTGCTATAAAATAAAGTGTGGTCACTACTACTTTTTTGCATCCCAAACCCTTCTATTGCTTGACTAAATTTTTCAAATTATGCTTGAGAGCTTTGCTTCAATCCATATGACTTTCGATGACGGCATACTTTCCCAAACTCCCTCTAAGCAACAAACCAAGGTATCTCCATGCATAACTTTTTTCAAAATATCACCATGCAGAATATCATTCTTCGCATCCAGCTAGTGTAGAGGTCAATTATTCATTGCAACCAAGGACAGGAGTGGACATAATGTGTCTAAGTAGTCTATCACATAAATTTGAGCATAATCCTTAGTAACCAACTGAGCTTTAAGACAAGCTATAAATCCATCGAAATGAAATTTAATTGTAACAAACCACTTATAGGCAATAGCCTTCTTGCCAAAAGGTAGTTAACTAATTCCAAATTTTTATTTTCAATTAAGACATCATCTTATCGAGCATCGTTGCCCGTCACCCATAATGGGATAGAACTTGTGGAACAAATCTTTGAACCTCAACAGAATCAAGAGACAAATGAACGATTGGAGGATAACTGATTATATAGTTAATATAGGAGAAAATGAGAGGTGTTCTAGCATTTATCCCTTCAAAGAACAATTGGTAAATCAAGGTCACTGGGAGGAGGATCCAATAGGAAGATAATACTAGTGTAGGCGTTGGGTCAAGGGAATGAGGTCTTCTTGAGCAAAAATTAATGAAAGGTGTTCCGGATTGAGGCACTGGAGGTGGAGGTGGAGGTGGAGGTGGAGGTCGAGGTGGACGTCGAGGTCGAGCTGGAGCTAGAGCTGAACTTATGATGTGATACATTAACAGCTCATCAGACACTTGAGAGTATTTAGGCTTCGATGAGTCAAAATAGGATTTGTTCATGAAAAGTAACATCAACGGAAATCATATACATGAACATCAATGCCCTTTTTGCAGACAAGTTTATCCTAGAAAGACATGTCTTAATGACTTAAGGTCGAGTTTAGAAACTTGTTGACAAGTATCACAACAAAGCAAGTACACCTAAATACGTGTGGTTCAATAGAAAATAGAGTTGAAAATAAAACTTGATAGGGTATTTGGTTATGTAGAATAGTAGAAGACATTCAATTGATCATAAAACATAAAGTGGAAACAACATCAGGCCAGAACTGTTTATTCAGATTTATTTGAAACAAAAAAATTTTAGCCAACTCAAGAAGATGTCTATTCTTTCTTTTAACATTTTATTTTGTGGTGAAGTATCAATACAGACTGATCAATCAAGCATCCCATCTTATATCATGTACTTATGAAAAGGTGCAGAAAAATATTTTTTGACATTGTCACTTCTCCAAATCTTAATCTATTAGAATTAAACGAAAATTTGACACTAAATAGGACGCAATGGAGAAAAAGGATTCATGTAGCCGACCCCACTTAGTGGGATTAAGGCTTTGTTGTTGTTGTTGTTGTTGTTGTTGTCACTTCTCCAAATCTTAACAAAAATATTGAATCGAGTTTTAATTTGAGCCCAAAAAATGAAAATGTGACGGTACCTCAGTACGCGATTCCATTTAGTAAAGAAGTCATCCAAGAAAGATTATCCATAAACGTAACAAAATATTGAAATCAAATAAAATAAAGTTGAGTTCCCACAAATCAAAATGAACCAACTCGAAACTATGACTCACTCTTTTATTAACATTGGGAGCAAAATACAGACGATGGTATGTCAAATTAACACGACTCATAATCTAAACA
The DNA here is from genome assembly GCA_022702705.1 of Papilionanthe hookeriana x Papilionanthe teres. Taxonomy (NCBI): domain Eukaryota; kingdom Viridiplantae; phylum Streptophyta; class Magnoliopsida; order Asparagales; family Orchidaceae; genus Papilionanthe; species Papilionanthe hookeriana x Papilionanthe teres. Next base: position 61,974,870 of record CM040437.1, read on the forward strand.
TGATAACTACATAAAATGATGGTACAATTTTTTCAGCATTGATAGTAATGGACGGCCTAGTCGACAATGAATCTCAAAAGGAGTTAAGGTGTTGGGTTGGAACAGGCTACGAGTTGAGGTAACTCATTGTCCAAAATATATAGCCCCTTAATTCTCATTCTTTACCAATAATCTTCTTCGTCGTAAGATCCTGAAATAGACAATAGTCCGGAAAAAATAAGATACAACAATTAAGAGTACATGTAATTTTGTTAACAGAAACAAGATTAAAAGTATCATGAGGCAAACTGAGAACAAAAGTTAGAGACAATACAGATGTAATATTGATGGTGCCAGAACAAAGAATATTAGAGGTAGATAGATGCAGCAGAAAAAAGTTGTGGATCACCTGTCATGTGATTTATGACACTAGAATCAATGCCTATTGTGTGGAAAAGGAAGAAAAACTATGATAGATTAATTAAGTTCAATAGAGTTTCATATTTGTATCATCAATAGTTGGGCATCCACTCTCATTCAACCATCATAATTAGACTCTATATCAGTTGGGAGATTATGAATGATGTGACTCTCTTGAGAAGCATTCCTTAAATAGAGTCTCACAGTTTTATTCAAATAAAAATAATTGATGACATTTAACTTATCATCTGTAATCTTAGCCACTGATAAAACCAAACATATTACAAGAAATTTGTGCTCATTAGTTATAATCAATGTCATTCAATGCTAAAGATTTGGATTCATTAGGATCAAAAAGAACAAATGATTATTGAATTTTCTAGCTGACCTCAACTCTTAGTATAAAAGTATCAAATCCCAGATCTTATCTGACCCTGGATGTACTACTCTAAGGGAAGCCTATAGTGGAGACAAACATCAGTAAATCTTAGTCTTAGGATAGTTATATAAGTGAAACTCTAATTTTTGAAAATCCAGGGTTAAAGGTAGTGTGTTATTACAGTTATTATCATAAAAGTGAATGTATCAGAAGTTGCTCAAAAAGAATCAACAAGATTTTAAATCAAAGTCAGATCATATCATCACTACTAATGAGGAATCTAAAGCAGACAGTCGATCTCTGCATATGAATATGTTAAGTTCATCAAATTTCAAAAAGCGTCCAAGAAATCCCCATCTATCACTACCCAATGATTTTGTTTTCTTTCCTCTTTCACTTCCCATAATTACTTTTTTTATCATTTTAACAAGGATTAAGGATCCATAAATATACATAAATCAATATAATAAACATTAAAAATAAATATGAGAATATATGCATCCAAATATTATATTAATAGAAATCTTCTGATATTTTATTTGAAATAATGAAGACATTCTTCTCTAAAGCCTTGCCTTTCTTGTCCATCAAACTTCTTTCCTGCTCTAAATTGTATTGCTAATTTCCACATCAGTCATCATTCTCCCTTACGAAAGCTCATCAAGGATCATTCACCAAGAGCCTACTTAATGATCAGTATCCATCATTGGAGTCATTCCTAATATGCTAAGTTCATCAAAATTCAGGAAACGTCCAAAAAATCCCCATCCATCACTGTCATTGATGAGTCAAATAACAATGATTACTTAGTCTTCTTTACTCTTCCACTTTCCATAAAAATTACTTTAATATCATTTTAGCGAGTAAGGATACACAAATATACATAAATCAATATAAGAAACATTACGAATAAATATGAGAGCATAAGCATTAAAATATTATATTAAGAGGAATTATTTGAGATTTTATTTGAAATAATGTAGACATTCTTCTACAAAGTCCTCTTTCTTGATTTCTTTCCAATTCTAAATTGTATAGCTAATTTCCACATCAGTCATCGCTCTCCCTTAAATGTAATCTGATCACCAGGAGCCTACTTAAGGATGAGTATCCATCATTTGAGTCAATCAATCTTAAACGTTGTTAAGCCATGAAAGAATGTGGCCAAGAACCGCGGTTGATGCAAGACGTATATACCAATTGATCCCAGCAAAATCATTAGCTTTACTACCATTTGCTAGTGATTGTTAATTAAAAGAGACAAAAATAAAACTTGATTTACTAAAGTTCATACCATTGGTCAATCCAAAGCATAAGCTTAAAAGGTAACGACCAATGACTTCGCATTCAATACCAACATAATTTTCTATTATCCAATTTGGGACTAAACCAATGCTCTTACATTCTTTAGCAAATAAAGCATAATTATGCATGACAAATAAAATTGCCATCTTGATTAGGTGTGTACTTCGTCCAAATCTGAAGGGAAAATCAATGTCTAAAGTGGCTCTTTCACATCTATTAGGCCTGTGATCTGCAGCCAATTAAAGCTGATGCAAAGTATCCAATGAGGCACCATAAAAAACACTAAATTAGACAGACAAAGGTGCAAAAAAAATGAAAGAAAGATCATAAAGCAAACATTCCCTTTTATTTCCAACTCCAACAAGAATTGTTACCCAGCTGTCCCCATTAAAAGCAGTACAGAGAACTGAAGATCAAGAAGTTAATAAGGGTTTCTATCCCCAGGAGTACTTGGTAAAATTATCTTTGATAAAACCTTATTGCAGGTAACCACTCCTTTGAAAATCAGAGGCAAATTCATTGGCAGAGGTCGTTGGTATAACAAAAATTAAAGGAAAGGAAAATACTAATCGATCATAATGCATGGGACCATGCTGTTGCATTTCCAAAACATATATGTTTTAAGTCTATATTAATTTTTTTGGGAATTCAATGTTCGTTCCCAGTATTGCCCAGAAATTTCATAACTGAATATGAAAATAAATTCTCTGCAGAGTTAATTTCGCAACATATTGGTAAAAATTAACAGTTTTTTTCCTACCGGCACACCTAGAATCTCCTTAAAATATCCTAGAATGATCTCATAATAATACAGAATGGATAAAAAAACCACATATGGGGAAAAAATTAAGAAGGACAAAAAGTTCACCAGATAAACTTTATATAATTGAATGCCAAAAACACACAACATATTAGCTCTTCTTGGCCATCCTAGCGGTACAGCCAGTAAAGAATCTCGGTTTGGAACTTGTTTAAAGTCTGTCCAAGTTGAGTCCATTTGTCAGTTTTATTCAATTTAAAACATTCTAAATTAAAAAGAAACTGGGAGATGATTGTTATCGAAAAGCTGAATGGGTCAAAGCCCATCTGATATACACATGATCACCATTACTAAGTAATCGCTGACATAGGTTTAACGCCTCATACAATACTTGGTGGGAATTAATGAAAATAACTCAAAAAGTTGGCCCTATAAATTTTGAAAGCATCTAATGATGATAATGATTTGATAGCTTTTCAATTTTACAGTAACCATGAATATAAAAAAAAGATCAGCCAGAACCTATAAGTTTCTCATTTACAAAAACATGGACAGCATGTCCCTTTGACTCAAGCAAGAGAATGGGTTGGCCGCCATTACTGGAAAACTTTTCACCTTCATCAACATGAAATCTGCAGAACCCAATAAATTTTTTGAAGGCAGGATAAAACCTTGAAACAAATAATTTAGTAACAGATACATAAACTACAGCAATTTTCTTCATAGCTTCTAATTCATCTTGAACAATAAAAATCAAACGAACATTAGGTTAGATTTTTTAGCTTAGAATAAGCTTTGATCAAAAGAAATAAAAAAAAATAAAGCCAGAATTTTCAAATCCATCCTTCAATAAGTTTTTAAGTCAGGCATAAGTTGGATCGGTAAAAAAAATGTATATACATACACAAACACATATGCATATATACAATAATACTTTTAAGCAAATCTTATAACAAAAATAAAATAACTTGAGAACAATGCACGTAGCAAAAAATGTCAGAGAAAATAAAGAATATGCAGGAAATAATACATGTATCATGAAAACATACGGTACAAATCCCTAGCAAATAGTGGTAAAGCTATACAATTTAGAATGCATACTATGGGATGAAATCAATATTGCATGCATACATATATGTCGAAATGAAATCATTTGTCTCATGGGTAGTGAAATGAAATCAATATTGCATGTATATACATATATATATATATATATATATATATATATATATATATATATATATATATATATATATATATATATATTAAGAAGCCCTAGGGGCTATATCATTGAAATAAAAGGGTTACAAAACATAGTATGAGGGGGCCCCAAAAGATGAGGCTCTACTCATAAACAAAAAGCAAGAAGCACAACCAAAGGTACAAAGGATAGGACAATAGAAAAACATGAAAATAAAACATTTTCTATGGACGAGGTCGCCAAGGCCTGCCTATTCCACAAGTTCGTGTCGCGTATTCGATAATCAAACTCTGAAGTGATTCTCCATTATTAGGAGAGACCAATGTATCATCCATTATATTTCCAAGTGGCAAATTACCCCCAACATTCTTCTTCTGTCGGGAGGTATAAACTTGTCATTCTTCTTGGGAAGACTGGCCGGTCTAAACCATAAAAGGAAATGCACGTGCAGCGGTAGGTTCCAGTGCCTGTGTAGTAGTAGTAATGAGGCTATTGTTTGAAATCTCGGTAGTAGTATGCACATTTCCGTCATTTGAATGTGAGTATTCGCTTCTTCCCTTTGTTCAAGCACGTCAGGGGGGAGCCTGAGCACCCTCCACGAATGCCGCCCAAAAGAAGGCAGAGAAGAAAGAGCAGCGGCCGCATCCTGACACTCCAACAATTGATCCTTATCAACATGCTCAAAATCAGTATCGGTAGACTTTTGCACCGTATCCGGCGTGGGTGTGGGTGTGGGCGTGGCAGTAGGTATCACAGGCAGTGAGGAAGAGGGTATATTTGTCGCAAGAATGTGTGGCCCAGTAGCGTTTGTACACGGAGGTTTGAGATTCGGATGCAGGTGGTAACACTGTTGGTGAGAGTGACCAAACATACGGCAGTGGGTGCAGTAAAGAGGTACCTGTTCAAGTTCTACTGGTTGCCAAAAACCCTGATGTTGTATACCAATCCATAGCTCTTTCGGGAAGGGTAACGTAATATCACGTTCTATCAATATTTTAGCCTCAGAAGGTCTAGATAAAGGCTCTGTAGGCGGATCAGTGTGGAATGACGTTCCATATATCTTTGCGAAAGTAAAGATAAGCTCTTGATCATAAAGGTGAACCTGTAAATCTGGGAAGCGTAGCCACACAGGAATGATGGGAGGTTCAGTACGATGGTCAAAATCCACCGTCTATTTCAGCACCTTCATCACCCGATTGTTTATACGAAGTATTCTTCAAGCAAACACTTGGGCGTAATCGCCATCATCTGTTAATTGGATGAGAACGTGCCGACCATCCGGTCTTCCAATCTTCCAACTTCCATTCAACTTCATTTGCTCGAATTCCTTTCGGATCAGTTCAAGTTTAGGATTACCGTAGAGGAACTTACCCACTAGAAACAGCCGGCAGGGTGCAGCTAGGATGGTGATCTCTTCCTCTGTCAGAAAGATTGCAGATTTGCCATCTTTACGGGATGTTTTTTTTTAGAAATCCGGTTTCGATGCCTTGCTCGAATACATCATGGAATCTCTGTGGAAACATGTTGGAACGTGAAGGGGCGCGGGCGAGGTTATCGCCGGCGAGTGCAGCGGCATAAGATCGGCTCAAGGCCATTTCCGCGACTGCACATAACCCACTGACTCCCGTCGAGCTTGCAGCAGTCGGAAGCTGCTGTAGGATCGCAGGGGACACGGCAGCGAACGAAGCAGAAGAAAAATGGAGGCACAGGAAATCGAATCAAGCGCAGCAGGGAGCGGCTCGACACGAACCTGACGAGCGGCTCGACACCAAGTCTCAATGGCGAAGACGACGAAGACGCCAAGTCTCGATGGCGAAGAAGCTTCGACGCGAGGAGAACCGTAGCAGAGGCTACGGTTCGCCTGCAGCAGACGAGCGGCTCGACACCAAGACTCGATGGTGAAGACGACGAAGACGCCAAGCCTCGATGGCGAAGTCGACGAAGAAGCTGCAGCGCGAGGGGGATTGAAAAGGACGTTAGGTTCGCCATGAGGCGAAACCTAACAGAGCGGAGGAGGAGACGACAGCGCATCAAGGAGATGCGTGCATATATATATATATATATATATGTATATATATATATATATTCTTGAGAAGTACTCAAAGGGCTAATTTTATCAAAAATGGAAAAGATACATAAAGAGTGTATGAGAGAGCCCAATAGAGGCACCTACCCATACGATACAACCGTACAGTAATACCCAAACAGAATATGATACAGATAAACTCAAAAATAAAAATAAAACATGCAGAAAACAAGTAGTTATGGACTAGATAGTTTTGTCATGTCTCTTCATCTAGTTTTAGGAGCGGAGCTAGACAACAAACTTTGAAGTGTCGTGTCATTGTCAAGAGTAACCAAAATGTCAACCATTAAGTTTCCAAGCTGGAGTGTGCCATCAGCCTTCTTCCTCCCCCGAGAAGTGTAAACTTGTCATTCTTCATCAGAAGATTGGCTCATGCGATCCTCGGTCTCATTAGATAGTAGAACCTCAATAGAAAGAAAGTCAGTCATTGCAACATCGATAGGTTCAGTGCGTAATGTCACCTCTTCACTTGATGCTTCCTAAAGAGAAGCTGCAAGGCTATCCTAATGTGCAATCTGAACATTATCTCTTGTAATATGGTCAGGGGAAGGGGCAATTGCATCATATATCAATTCATGTCTTGTGGTGAGTCCCTCCTCAGGTGGAGTCTGTGCCCAGAGCAGAGGTGAGTTCCTGCTTTTGACTATTGATTCTCAACTGTGGGTGCAATATGAAATATTTCTCTTGCAGGTGTCCAAACATCTTGCAGAGCTTGCAGTAGTGAGGATTTTGTTCCATAAAGATTTTTGCCAATAACCATTGTGAGCAAAGTCAAACCAGACTTCATCTACATCTGATAGTGTAATATCCCTTTTAATCAAAATCATTGCAGTAGAATGTCTTGAGAAATGAACTGTAGGTGTGTCTACCTGCATAGGTTTTCCCAAGATAGTCTCAATTACATATAAGGTAGATTGGTCAAAGAATTGAAGCTTGAGTTCACGTAATGAATACCAGTTGGGAACAATGGGGGGTTCTTGACTGGGATCAAAATCAAGGGTTCATTTGAGCAATATCATAGGTTTGCTCTCAATTGTGATGAATTTCTTTGAGAAAATCCTTGTGTAGTATTATTCTATGCTCAGTTGCATAATAACATGTCTTCTAACGAGAAGGCCCACATGTCCATCCCCAACTAGTTTGAAATCTTCGAAAACCTTCGTGATAATTTCCTTCTTAAGACCACCTAATTGGAGCTTACCAACTAGTGTAAATTTGTATTTTTCTGTAAGAGATAAAATTACAGCGTCAGAGAAGAATAGTGCTAGTTTGCCCGCATTTTTCCCTACTTTTTTGATGAGATTGCAATCTCCATGTTTTGCAAAAAAATAATGGTACATCTGCATAAACATCGGACTATTTGTGAGGTGGAAAGGGGAGCTGCATTTGTGAACCACTGTAGCATTGGAGGGTTTAGCGGGGTTATCATCGGCGAGGGTGGCAGCGTAAGAAAGCGCCAAGGCCATTAGCGTGCTTCACACAAGTCACAGGAGCAGAAACAGCTGGCGCAACTTGACGACTCCTTGGCAGTGAAGTCGGCAGCAGGAAGAGTGCGGTCTGCCTGAAGTGCCTGCAGCGACACGCAGCAGTTCAAAGAAAGATCGTGCGACCTGAGGAGACCACGACGAAGCCAATGGAAGACAAAAATGAAGTAGAAGAAGTTGGATGAGCGAAATCGTGCGTCATCGAGCACGACAAAGAGAGAGACGTTGCGACCCGAGGAAGGAGTCGAATGCATGAAACCGTTAGTCGTCAAGCAGAGCCTACCGACGCTGATGCTATTTATATTATTTTTATTTAAATATTGATCGATGATCGGAAACCACCAATCAACGCATATAGGTTGAACTGACCGATGAGCGAACCCCCTTTCCAGTCCTGTGTGTCATTTGAATCCTTCAGAAATGGGTGAAATCGAACCCCTGACCCATGGGTCTTAGTCCAAGAGTCGCTACCAATGAACCAGGGCACGCACACGCACACACACAGATAGATATATATATATATATATATATATATATATATATATATATATATATATATATATATATATATATATTAGGAAAGCCCATAGGCACTATTAGAAAATAAAGATAAGAGGAACAAAAGAGTGGGAATGGAAAAACCCAGAAACCGTAAGGATCCCCCCGCCCCTCCCGACATGTATTCCCAAAAGCTTTAAAGTAAAAAATTGAAATAGTATAGAATCGAAGATAAGAGAAAAAAAAGCAAAGTAGTGCAGTATTTCTCAAAAAGCCTCATGCTGAGGATAGAATGAGGGAACAATTTTCCTTCAGTAAGTGTCAAAACAGTAACACACAAAAGGAGGAATAACATCTGTTAGCAAAGCCTGTGGGAGTACCAGAGAGCAGCCATCATATCACGACAGAGTGCAAGAAAACAAAATATCTAGGATAAATAAAACAGCAAACAAGAGCTCCTCAATAAGATAAAACATAGAAGGCAATACGAAAATACTAAAAACAGCCAAACATCCATTGAAGTAGTATATGACAATCATTTGATGTAAGGTAGATCTAACAGATCTCCCCTTAAAAGTATTTGAAGCTCCCTGGGAGGCAACATACCAGCAGATACACCCAAATATTCCCGATTAGCCAGCCAATCTGTAGGTGTGCTACCTTCCCTATAGTTAAAATTTCATTTAACCCGGAGATCATGTGAATGAACATATTGTCAAATCCTATTTAAACATATAAGTAAATTCCAGACAAGTTCATTTCTTCTGAAAATGAAATCTAAAAAATTAGAAGAATCGGTTTCAATGATAAGTAAAGGCCAATTGAAATTAACGGCAGTTAGCAAAGCTAGAAAAACAACCCAACCCTCAGCTTCAGTGAGAGAAAAACACACACCTGATAAGAGAAAAAGAAAAGACATTGGCCTAAATGATTTCTGAAAATGACCCCAACACCGACAAAGTTAACTTTCCAACTTCCATCTACATTTATTTTGATCCAGCCAGGGGGAGGGGGCTGCCAACAAATTAATTTTGGCCTCCAACCCTCACTAGGCAAGGAACTAGGCATCAAATGTAGATGTTTACGGGCCTTGGCATAGTAAGCAAGAATATTTGAGATGGTAGAAGTAGGGGAAAGGGGAGAGTGCTTATGCTTGGCAATATTCCTAGGCATTTATCCCATATATCAGCTCCCCATTTTAAATTATCAAAGCGATGCAATGAGTTATAAAAATTTTTTGAGATAGATGTGTTTCAGCCTGATTTTCTATGGGGCTTGTCTTTTGTGTTATTGCCCAAAGCTAAATTTGTGGGGTGAATTTCCCCACCAAATCTCCCAATAAATGCAGATTCCATTGCCCCTCCAAAATAAAACCTGAGACAGAAAGTGCGAATGTAAAGATGAAAGAGGAGAATCACTCTAAAAATCAACCCCCCCAATTATCATGCCAAAAAGAAATGATATCATCACCACTTTCCCAAAAAAAAAAATAAAATTTATTAGTTTCACTTCTTACCTTTAGGATTGCCTTCCAGATTTTAGAGTTACCAGGCTTACACTCAACAGTGGAAGGATGAACAAAAGAATAGTATTTATGAAATAAAAATTGAGCCCAAAGATAATTCTCTTATCTAAATTTGAACCAAAGTTTAAGTTTGTTGATATCAGCAATATGATTTAGACGTTTAAAGCTAAGCTCACTAGAGTTTTTAGGTTTGCATAACTTTTGCCAACCACACCAGATTTTCCTAATATCATTTTCTCCCATAAAAACTTACTAAAAATTCTCTCCAAAGTAATTTGTGTGTTTTTCTAAAAATTCTCTCAAAATTACTTTGTAAAACACTTGTGAGAAGATTTAGGGGTTGTTTGGGACAGCTTATTTACTACTTGTGAGTTTTCAAAACGTGATTTAGGTGATTGGTTAATACGTTTTAGATGTGTTTCAGAATAAGTGCTTATAACTTTTGTATTAGACAGACCGTGGGTCGTATTCCGCGGCCCGTGTATCGTCTACAGGTTTGTGATAATGCTCCGTGCCGAAGCCGAAGCAGAAAACCTGCGATTCTTCAGCCTTGCCCTAGGGTAACCTGTGATACTCCTGCTCTTTGGTGCAATCCTTCAGCTGTGATTCTTCGCCTTGTGCGATCCTCCAGAGTTCGCAGTCGTGAGAAGAAAACAATCAACAGAAAAAGCAGATTCACACAGCAGAAATTTGAAGGTAGGTTGAATTAGAAGCTATTTCTTCTTCTCATGACTCCCTCACTTGATCGCTTCGCACTTCTCAAACACTATCTCGAATCACCATTGCGAGAGAATACTTTTCATTTCAATCTTTATTGATCTTTCCTTATTCTCATTAGCTCTTGTTGTGTGAAGCAAATTTGTGATTTTGAGGTTTATTCTACTCATGAATGCACAGATCGTCTTGTTTCTTTAAGGAATTTTAGTTTATTTCCTTCATAATTTTGATTTTCAGATTTTAACGGGGGAATGATAACTTGGGTTTGGGGTATATGGGCTGTCGCCCCTCATCCCGTGTGTTCTTTCTTTTGGGATTCTTCTTTCTCCATTTTACCGCCCCTCATCCCATGCCCTAGGTTTATGTAATAATTTTGATTTTCAGATTTTAACGGGGGAATGATAACTTCGGTTTGGGGTATCTGGGCCGTCGCCCCTCATCCCGTGTGTTCTTTCTTTTGGGATTCTTCTTTCTCCTTTTTACCGCCCCTCATCCCATGCCCTAGGTTTATGTTATATGTTGTGATTCTCCATCTCGTCTCTGGAGTTCTCCCCCTCTCTTTGATTTCTCCTACTTGTAAGCCACTCTACGACATGGCGTGGTATTTTTTATGTGATGAAAAAAATGGGTGGTAGAAATGCTTTATACTAAATACAAAAGTTCAAGTTGGACAAATGTATTCTCCTCCTCTCTGAGATTTCTCCTTTTTCAGTTCAGGGGCAAAATTATCGTTAATCCATAGACAGCTGCAAATCAGTTGTTTTCCAAACGCTTAAACCAAACAGACAAATAGCTTATCCAGATCAGCCGCTTATTAGTAGCTTATTAGAATAATCTGCTTATCTGGATAAGTTCAGTAAGCTCGCAACTGCCCCAAACGTACCCTTAGCTCGCCTCCATTAGATAAGAAAATGTTTCTCCAACGAATTTTGGCCTTGCTCTTCTCAATTACAGCATCCATTTGGTTTTGTTTCCTCCTACTTCTCAAAATATTTATACCTAAATATTTGATATGAAGAGAAGAAAATATATAACATATATAATTGACGGACCAGGTGATAATGTTTTGTTTCACTGATTTCTCAAAGAATAGCTGACACTTAGATTGATTGAAAATGATACCAGCATCCATTTGGGTTTGTTTCCTCCTACTTCTCAAAATATGTATACCTAAATATATGATAGGAAGAGAAGAAAATATATAACCTATATAATTGACGGACAGGTAATAATGTTTTAGTTCACCGATTTCCCAAAGAATAACTGACACTTAGATTGATTAAAAATGATATCAGATATGTTTTGAAAAGTGTTTAAGGCGTTCATCAGTCTTTTAATGAAATTCTTGCCCGTATTAGAGAATATGATAGCATTATCTGCATATAAATGACTCATCATAATCTTGGATTTGTGAGAGAATTATGTAAATGGTAAAAGTAGCTGCTCTTTTTCAATTAAACGTGAGAGGATAATAAAAATAAACGATAAAAATTGTGGGGGAAAAATATCACCTTGTTTGATACCCCTCTTTGCAGAGAAAAACTCATGAGAAACACGATTCACCAACGCACTATAAGAATTATTTTCAAGCCATACTTTAGTAATCAAAAAAAAGTTCCTATGAAAACCATTAAAAAATAAAACATTTAAAATAAAATCTTTGTTTATAATGTCAAAAGCTTCTTTAATGTCAAGTTTCACCACCAAATTGTCATCACTGCATTTCTTATCCAGATCTTCAATGAGTTCTTGAGCTAGCAAGACATTATCAGTAATATCTCTACCTTTTATAGATGTTGATTGTTGGGGTGTGATAAGAGTAGATAAATGAGGTTGTAATCTAACCTACCAGAATTTTTGTCGGAGACTTTAGAAATCACAGAGGTTAGCCAAATGGCCTAAAGTGATCGCAACTATTTTTTTATTCACCTTTAGGGAAAAGCACGATAAGAGATAAGTAAAATATTTGCAAGGGTTTTCACCAAGAGAAAAACTTTGAATAGCTAGAATCACTTCCTTTTTAATGATGCCCCAACATTTCACACAAAACTCAGAGGTGAATTCATCAGGTCCGGCAGCTCTGTTTTTATTTATACATTATAAGGCTTTGAAAATTTCCTCTGCAGAAGAAGGATGAAAGAGAGCTTTTGATATATAATCATTTTCTTCATCGAAAAAAGTAGGATCAACAAGAAAATCTGCAGAGAAGAGTCAAATAAATAATGAAATAATGAACAATGCCGCTGCCAATTTTATTTTGCTCAGAGATACAACATCCATTTGTGTCCTTTAACTTATGGATTGCAGTTATATTCATTATATGTTTAATGGTGGCATGAAAATATTTGATATTCATATCCTCATTCTTCAAATAAATATAATTAACTTTCTGCTCAATAAAGCTCTCCACATTGATAGTTTCAAGAAGAAACTTGTAAGCAGTAGTTAAAATTCATCTGCAAAAACAAAATTATTAAAAACCTAGGATTCCAAAAATTCAACCTTCAATTGTGCCTCCAGGACTTCGTGATGTGCACTGCTAAAAACCTTTCAGTTTCAATCTCTAAGCTGAGAAGCTACTTTTTGTATAGTTGCTATAGTAAATACTAGGGCTTGTCGGCCCCATCAATAATCTAGGTTTGTTGAATTTGAGTAAGAAATTGTCATGAAAAGTCCAAATAATCAAAGATCTGAGATTAAACTTGGAACGGAAATTAAAGACAGCCAAAGATAAGAGGATTGGATTGTGATCGTAGACAACATAATTAAGATGTTACACATTAGAAACTGTAAAATAATTCAAAGAATACCGCTTACCAAAGAATCCGTCGAGTCTTCGGAAAAAGAAACTCATTCTCCAAGTGTAAGGATTACCGTAATAACCCAAGTCATATAGACCTGCACAGTTTGTCACAAATTTGTTTATAAGAGGCATATCGCATTTTCCCCCACCCTTCTTCTCAGAAGAATTGATCACCATATTGAAATCCCCATCAGCGAGCCAATTATCAGATAATGTATCACCCATAAGAGTTAATTTTGTCCATAATAAAAATTTATCATGAATAAACAACCGGCATAAATAAAAGTTGTCTAGCTATGAAATTCTTCTATTTTGAATGAATAAAAGACGAATTGATCATCGTCTTCAATAATAAATAAACTAAATTTAGTTTTCCAAAAAACCTAAATCTTATTGTTGATATTGCAGTAATGATTATAGTGTTTAAATTTTCTCAAAACTTTATCCTTGTTCACAGAGACAAGAGGTACAAGAATAACAAAAATAAAAAACTTATGGACCCTACATAAGTATTTAAGTTTATTAAGAGAGCATGAGTCACTACTCCCCTAACATTCCAAAGCATAATATTAAACATCATAAAGTAGCCCGCCCAATGATGTTATTAGAGTTAGAAAAATTGGAACGAAGGAACATATTTATGTACGGGTCATATCATATTGTTGGATCCCCTGACTTTTATACTAGGAGACTGAAGAACTTGCAGTGCTCCTACATCTTGCTGCACTAACTTTTTATTTTTGTTATTCTTGAATCTTTTGTCTCTGTGAAGAGAGACAAATTTTGAGAAAAATTAAACATTATAATCATTACTACAATATCAAAAATAAGATTTATGTTTTTTGAAAATTTAAAGTCAGTTTATCTATTGTTGAAGACGATGATCAATTTATCCTTTGATCTTTTAAAATGGAAGAATTTCATAGCTAGGCTACTTTTGTTTATGCTGATTGTTCTATTCATGATAAATTCTCACTATGGACAAAATTAGCTCTTATGAGTGATACATTATCTGATAATTTGTTCGTTGATGAGAATTTCAATATGGTGATGAATTCTTCTGAGAAGAAGGGTGGTGGAAAATGTGATATTCCTCTTATAAACAAATTTTGTGGCAAGTTTACTAATGCATGTCTATATGATTTGAGTTACCCTAGTAATTCTTATACTTGGAGAAGGGACATCATTTTCAAAAGACTAGATAGATTTTTTATACTGGTCTTTGCTGAATTTTTTTATAGTTCTAATGTGCAATATCTTAATCATGTTGCCTCTGATCATAATACAATTCTCTTATCCTTGACGTTCCTTAATACCCCTTCCAAGTATAATTTCATATTTTTGAATATTTGGACTTCATGACAATTTCCTAGCCAAATTCAACAGACCTAGATAAAGTCAATAAAGTCATTAAAGCACAATTGAAGGTTGATTATCTAGAATCCCAGGATTTAAAAAAATTATGTCTCTGCGGATGAATTAACTAATGTTCACAAGTTTCTTCTTGAAGCTATTAAAGTGGATGAGAGTTTTCTTCAGCATAAAGCTATTGATATTTATTTCAATGATGGGGATAGGAATACCAAGTATTTTCATGTCACCCTTAAACATAGAAGAAACATAAATGCAATCCCCAAGATAAAGGACCAAACGAATGTTGGATCACTGAGCAAAATGAAATTGGTAGCAGCGTTGTTCATTATTTCACTGATTTATTTGACTCTTCTCTGCAAATTTCCCGTGTTGATCATACTTTTTCGATGGGGAAAAGGATTATATATCAAAGCTCTCTTTTTCTGTCATCCTCCCTCTGAGGAGAAAATTTTCAAAGCCTTCCCGGATATAAATAAAAACAAAGATACCTAATTGCTTCACCTCTGAGTTTTATGTGAAACATTGGGGCATCATTAAAAAGGAAGTGATTCTAGATATTCAAAGTTTTTTCCTTGGTGAAACTCTTGCAAATATTTTATGTGATCTCTTAATAGTCTTATCCCTAAAGGTGAATAAAAACATAGTTGGGATTACCTCAAGCCAATTTGTCTAACATATGTGATTTTTTGTCATCAGCAAAATGCTGGCAGGCATGTTACAACTTCTTTTATCTACTTTTATCACACCCCAACAATCAGCATTAATAAAAGGTAATGATATTAATGATAATATATTGCTAGCTCAAGAACTTACTGAAGATCTGGATAAGAAATGTAGAGCTGGCAATTTTGTGTTGAAACATGACACTAAAGAAGTTTTTGAAACTATAAACTGAGATTTTATTTTAAATGTCTTATTTGTTAAAGGCTTCCATAGGGACTTTTGTTTTATTATCAAAATATGACTTGAAATTAATTATTATAGTGTGTTAGTGAATAGTATTTCTCATGGGTTTTTCTCTGCTAGGAGGGGCATCAAACATGGATTTATTTTATCCCCCACAATTTTTATCAATTTTTTTTATTATCTCTTAAGTTTATTTAAAAAATAGCAACTACTTCTACCATATACACAATTCTCTCACAAATACAAGATTATGGTGAGTCATTCATCTTATGCAGATGATGCTACCATATTCTCTAATGCGAGAAAGAATTTCATTAAAAGACTGATGGACACCTTAAACACTTTACAAAACATATCTAGTCTCATTTCAATCAATCTAATTGTCAACTGTTCTTTAGAAAATCGATGAAGCTAAGCATTATCACCTGGTCCGTCAACTAAACTGGTTATATATTTTCTTGTTTTCCCATCAAATATTTAGGTGTAAGTATTTTGAGAAGCAGGAGGAGGCAAACCCAAATGAATGTTGTAATTGAGAAGATCAAAGCCAGAATTTGTGATTGGATGAACATTTTCTAATCTAAAGAGGGTAGGCTAAGTCTTCTCACAAGTGTTTTACAAAGTATTCCTATTTATGTTTTACAGGTGTTGTACTTGAAGAAAAGCACACTAGGAAAATCAGGTTCGATTGGTAAAAATAATGCAAACCTAAAAACTCGGTTGGCCTTGGCTTTAAAAGTCTAAATTATATTGTTGATATCAACAAGTTTAAACTTTAGTTCAAATATAGAGAAGAGAATTCTCTTTGGACTCAAATTTTTATTTCATAAATACTGTTCTTTTGATCATCCTTATACAGTTGAGTGAAAGCCTGGTGGCTCTAAAATCTGGAAGGCAATCCTAAAGGTAAGAAGTGAGGCTAATATGTTTAATTTTTAGGGAATTAGTGATGGCAGCAATTCTTTTTGACATAATAATTGGGGGGTGGGGGGGGAGTGGGCTTCTCTGTCTCTGATTTTTGTTTTAAGGGAAAATGAAATTTGCAATTATTGTGCGATTTTTATGGTGAATTCACCCCCCAAATTTCTAACATACATTTAAGCAATAACACAAAAGACAAGTCCCATTCAAAATCAGGTCGAAACACATCCATCTCAAAAACACAAGTCCCATTCTTACTTTATCTTACTTTAGCAAAAATTTTCAATATTTTGTCTCCCATTTTTACCATCATACATTTAGATTTGAAAGTTTAGTTTATGTGTTCTGCCTTTTATTACATCATCACTTTAATTTCATTTTAAATTTGTTGTAATTACAATGTAGAAAAACAAGAATAAGGTGGTATATCAACCACTTTAGAGAGAGAGGTCGAGATTATTTTTTTTGAATTATGCATTCGGCAGCAGACCCACTACACATTTCAATAAAAAAGGTTAGCAAAATATAACAAAAAAATTCATGGAAAAATAAAAAAACATGCGATAAAACTCAATTGAATAACAAATGAAAAAAGTTTTAAAAAGAATGAAAATTGTGGAAGGAATTAAACTGATGAGCAACTGGATTAAGTAGGAATTCCGTTAAGAAAATAACAAATGCTGGTGGAGAGAGAGAAGTCTTTGGTAAGTAGATAAAGTTGTAATAAATTGTCCATATTTTCAAATGATTCCAATAATGTTATTTTCAAATTTAGGTTGTGCCTAACGAAAGATAAAAGAAAAAGTATTGTGGCATAGACCTCGAACTAGAAGACAAGCTTGATTTAATATTTGTCAGTGTTGTAGCTCTGAGCTCTTATATATGGGCTACAACTCAAAAAACTTCTCAAAACTCGGACTGTAATATGCTCATTCAAATGAAGTTCATGAGGAACCGCCTCACAAAGTAGAGTACGACCATCCAGTCAATCCAAGCATCGTGCAACACTAAACCAACAACACAATCTGCATCACAATTTTTAAGCGAACAATTTTCATAATTAGTTATAACATGTATTAGCATGGCATCCTGTGCTTAAACAAGGCACACATATCTTACAATGACAAAAATCATTATGCTACTAGACGGCACACTCAAAATATTTTAAGACATCTCATTCATTTATTTTCCACAAAACATTAATCCAATCAGTTAGTTTCGATTATCCGCATTTAGGTGGACTATTTAATATATGTGTAGGCTTTCTGCTTATCCACGTGTCCTTGACATGAGTTCTGATGAACTCGTCAAATGAAATAACAAAAGAGACAATACAATGAACAACTTTGGCAACTATCAATGAATACAACGTAAATTGAAAAAGACCTCATGCATGACATCTTCCGCTATCAATGACAAATCGATTGGTGAGCTCCTTCAAGGTTATCCACGTTGAATTCATAACATGTTTCGAATGTCAAAAGAAAAATATGTGATATGCTGGATGAATTGCAAAATCTTTATGATTTGAATAGATCATCCAAAATTACATCTAGGGAAGTATTGCTCATTATTTTATATATAATATCACATAATTAGTCAATGCATGCTACTTTAGAACAGTTTCAGCAATTAACTAAGACTATTAGCAGGTATTTCGATATTGGTCCTAGTTTGTTGGTAAGATTGTCATCAAATATTGTCAAATGGATGAAAAAACTGTTTTCTTACATATAGACCTGGAAGAATGAACTATACATAGTGCAACCACAGTTACAAGATTTCAAACAAAGAAGGTTAGGTCTGCAGGTTGAAGAAGAGCATCTATGACTTGAAGCAAGCCTCGAGACAGTAGTACAAAAGGTTTGACAGGTTTACCTTAGATAGTAAGTACTTGAGTGTCATACAGACCACAGTGCTTCATCAAACATTTTGGTAAATATTATATCTTACTTTTTTTGTATGTGAATGACAAGCTGATTGCAATAGCAGATATGGAGAAAATCCGATACTTAAAGAAATAATTATCAAGTGAGTTTGAGATGAAGGATTTAAGTCCAACAAGAAAGATCCTCAAAATGAGAATTATCAGGAACAGAGTGCAGGAACGCTGAAGTTGTTTGAGAAGAGCCTATAGAGGTTTAATGTGAGTCAAGCAAAATCAGTTAACACTCCCTTAAGTAATTACTTCAAACTATCTAAGGAGCTATTGACTAACTCTGAAGCAAAGCAAGCACATATGGAGAGAACTTTGTATGCTTCTGTAATTGGAAAGTTGATGTACACAATGATTTGCACCACATCAGATATTATATAAGCAATGAGGGTAGTCAGCAAGTAAAAGGGCAATATATGCAGACATTATTGGGTGGCAGTAATTAATTCGCAGATACTTGAGCGGAATAGTCAACGAGACACTTTGATATGAAAGTGTGGGGATCAGTCTACAGAGACTTTTTAATTCAGATCTGGTAGGAGATGGGCTGGTAGAAGAAGTACAACAAGGTGTACCTTCACTTTGGGGAATACAGCAATGAGTTGGATTTCTAGGTTGCTTAAGAACATTGCACTTCCAACTACGGAGGCCAAACATATCATTATAATTGAGCCCAACAAGGAGATGACTTTATAACAGAATTGGGCAAGGAGAAGGGGATTAGAAAGTTTCATAGTGACAGTACGAATGTGATTCATCTTGCTAAGAATGATATTTTCCATACATCCAGGTGAAGTATCATTTTATTCACTCTCCTAGAAGATGAGTAGTTTTTCTTGGAGAAGATACAAACAACTCAGAATTCTGCGAATATATTAATGAAGATAGTGACAATTGAAAAACTGAAGCTATGCTTGGCTTCAGTAGAGTTTCATGAAAGTTAAGACTGGGGCAGGCACAAATGGTACATGACTATAAGAATGGTACAGATTGAGATGTAGATATAGAGAACATGTGTTGGATACAATCAGTCTCGGATAGGAGATTGTTATGGTGTGGAGCCTAATTCAAAGAAGCACCACATCCACAACAACAAGCAGCAAGTAGGAGAGAAAACCGAGTGTTTGGCGCTTTAGCGCCAAGCTACGAGCACCCCTGCGCCCAACCCGAGCGCCCCTACGCCCATGCAAACGCTCCTGAGCCCAATTGTGGGAATGCCCACCTCCCAGGTTCGAGAGTTCCAGGTTTTGTTTTCCATCCCGAGCGGCAAGCGCTCAAGCATCGAACTTTGGGAGCTCCTGTGTGCAGTTTGTTCTAATTCAATTAGAAGGGACATTTTCGAGCGGCAAAAGATGCGAGTTCTAGCAAGGAAGTTCCAAAGCGCAAGTTTCATCCACATTTTTCAGGTAAAGGTGAGAAGCGTCGAAGAGGGGAATTTCGCGTGTGTTTCTCTTATTAGATTGAGAGGGAAGAATTGGAGCAAGATCCTATAAACTTCTTCAATTGTAGAGAGAAAATTTGAGTGTATTCTTTGTAACAGTTTCTGGTTAATAGTGAAAATTTCATGGTGGTGAGGCTCTATGGATTTTTTCTCATTTTCGGGTTTTTCCACGTTAAATCCTTATGTATTTCTGGATTGTCATTTTTTGTTTCTGTTCGTAATTTTGTTCTGCTTTTCTTGAATCTGTGTGATCCTATCCCGTGGGATGGTTCAGTTTCTAATTGAATCTAAGCCCTGGTAAATTTAAAGGGGATTGTTTCCAAAGTCCCAACACTTAAAAGTCTTTTTATTTCTACTTAACAAATAACATGTTAATTTAAATAAATGCATTATCACAACAAAGTTGAGAGTTCCAGAGCCTCTATCACCATGAGAGCTTTGCAATAAGAAATGTTTGAGTAATATTCTGTTTACGGGTAACTAACAGAACATTAAGCGTTTGTTATACATTAGGATATATAACTGCTTCTTCACAGGTAAACAAACATTAGACGATGGTCAGTCACGCAAGAAGTATAACTGAATTGCATGGAAAGTCACAAACATATGGATCATAATAAACCATAGCATGATGAAGTCTCAAAACACATGTAAAATCATGATTCTTCATTTAACAACGAATAAAGGTAGCAGTGAAAAACCATGCTTATCAACTATATCCATGTAAACATGGTATGGTTGGAACTAACCTTGTTGAATACCAGAGATAATCGGTGGTATCCTTAGTTGTATTAAGATGATCGGCAAATCCATGCCGCACAAAGTCAGCATTCTCTGCTGTCCCAGTTTTTTCCTTGTAAATATGCCACTGGAGGCCTTTAGAATCCTTCCCCTGATTTGTCTTTGAAGCCACTAGACCTTCAGGAACCATATCTACCATGGAAATTTGTGAACGAACCTGAAGACAGTCATGCAAAAGAGATATCTTATACTAAATAAATGCAAAAGGCCATTTAGAAAGCAAATATGTTCAAAGCACCATAAAAACAAGATTTGGGCTTCTAGGTTTCTAGTTACATAGTATTAGTTTTGGGGTTTCTCCTCTTTCAAAAAGAAGTTGAGAAGTATAGTTAGCTGCCTAAATCAACTTCAAAACTGTCCTAAAAGCAGATGATTCAAGCTAAATCTTTCAAAAACCAACTCAGCCTGCCTAAAGCAATTTCAAACTTAAGTTCTAACGGCAGCCTTTTCAGGGTAAATTTCTCAAAAAAGCAACTCAGCCTTTCTATTCGAATGAGATTCACCTGCTTTGAGACCGCTTTATGCTACTGCAAAACATATAAAAAGGCCCCTTTGAAACTTTAATCGCCTTAAACCATTTTGTGTTTCCAATTGTCTCAAGAGACGGAGAAAAATTTGGCATATAAATAAAAAAATGTTGAAATAAAGTAAAAATTAAATTGTATGCTGAGAAGACAGAAAGAGAGTGTAGATTGTACGAAGTTATATGAGAATCATATTAAATTGGCAAAGATGACTTCTCTCTTTACTTTATTTTGACAAAATCTACCAAAGTTGCCAAGCTGTAAATCATAATAATCCATAGAATTAAAAATCCAACTCTGTGTACGCATGTAAATGCATTGGTCAAATAGCTCAAAAATATAATGGTGTAGGAATACCAAGTAGATGTCCCTCGCCCATAAAGCTTAACTTATTTGGGTTGAAAGCATATTTTGATCATTAGGGTATCTACTCCCGACTTCATTCCCCTCCTTCACATTCCTTGACAAGTGGTATAAAATATGATAGTTTTACAAGGATGGAGTGATTCCTACAATTTGTAGTTCTCATAGACCTGGGCACTTCAACCATGGTTAAGCAAGGCTCATAACAAATTAATCCCACGATTGGTCTGCATTGTTGAGTGGGTGCTAAGGCGGTAATATTTGATATTGTTAATATTTAAAGAAGAGTAATTATTAATTTGGATAGCATTCATGTGAGGCATAGACAGTTAAGGTAAATAAGAGAATTGTCTTTAGTCTCACAACAAATAATAAACGATATTTTGGTATAAAATACCAAGCGTTTTACCACACCATAGGCTTAGTTTTTCGGTGAAAACAGGTCTGAACATTGGTGTATCTAGCCCAAATTTGATTTAGCGCACTTTACCATTAGATTGCAAAGTACATGGAAACAAGTATTCATATAAATTTACAAACAGCATAAAATGTTTCATTCAGGTACTATTTCTTATTTCACTAGTGTTATTGTATCAAACTGTTGAGCATAAATAGTATACAACCTCAAATGCTAGAACCAAATTAATATACGCAAGAATATAGTACAAGAGCAGAGCAAGAATATACGCAAGAAATAAAAGACGTACGAAAAGCACCTTTGCAGTATTAAAGGCTACGGTTTTGCAGTCAGGAAGTATACTAACTGACCAAGCTGGAAGATGAAAGGATCTGTTCCGGAATACCATCCACTTCTCATTCGTGCCATCCATATTAGCTAGGAATGCAACACATGTTCCCGACGAATCAGCATAAACACTGACCTGTGAATGCAGAAAGAAAATTAACAAATTTATAACAATGTTAGACATGAAACTATTTAAAAACAAAAAATAAATATGTTAATTGAAATTCTATGATGCTACAAATTCCAAAATAGAAAATTTCCCTGTAAAATTTAGAAAAGAATTTGTAACAAATTTGTCCCTTTTGAAATACTGCTGTTATTTTATGGACGAAAAAGTTTGAAATTATTTAACAGAATGAGGATCCAAATTTGTTTAATGTGGATCCTGAACAAAACTTTCCTACAGAATTTCCCATACAAGTAGATAAGAAACAGATGTAGGTTTCATTGTTCTGGACGACTGATGTCAAGATTTCAGACTCTTGAATAATTACTTCAAAATTAGTACGATTGGTAAAAGTCACAAACTTAACACTAATAGCCGTTTATCCTTTATTTCATTTGACATACTGGAAAATGTTCCGATTGTGGACATCGACAAAATAATCATGCCCTGCAACAGCACATCAACTTCCAAAAGAATATTGGTGTGAATTAAATTTATAAAGTAGGCATTAAAATTTTGGATAAGCCTGCTGATATGGGTGCGGAAATTATTTTGTGATGTGGGAGCAAAGTTTCACCACAGAAACGTGATCAAAAAGCCACCCAAGTGTTCCCGCGATGTAAGATTTCGTCAGTAACAGAATCTACGTACTGTGATGGCAGGAGGAATGAAAATGGAACTGTCCGATTCTGATTTCAGGCCCAAATTTTCTTCCTTTTCTGATATCTTTCCTTTTTTTTTTTAATTCTAGGTAGGATTTTACATGAGAGTATTTATATGTTGTTCTTTCATATTTGGGAAGACATTTGATTTGTTTGCATGTGTTTTAAAGATTGTATCTCTATTTTATACCCTAATGGAGCGTGGTATCCATTTTCTTTTACAAGTGGTGTGATTGTATCTTACTCAGGAACGGGAGGAGGAATCTTTGCGATACCTGTATCGCTGTAAACCCGACCAGTGCCACCCATCCGAACAGCAGCCAAACTACTCAAATCTATTGTCCCATAGCATATTTAATTGTTTATCTCCCCTTCCAAACGCTACCAATCGACACCTATCCCGGACCGAACATCGTTAAACTCCCATATTTCATTCACCCGGTATTCCACAACCACTTCCTCGCTAAATACCTTTTTCGAATATCATCTCGAAGCTCTAGCAAAGCATCATTTAGTATCAGAACCCGGCAAGCCCTAAATTTCTTTAAGGGTTTTGTCTTTCATATCCTAATCCAATTTTTTTAAAAAACAAATTCACCATTCTCAAGTCTCTTACCATAATTCCTAATTTTAAACATAAATTTTCAAAAACAAACATTCATGCCTTCACCAAAATTCCACTTCAACACCAATCATCAAAATCTAAGCCTCAACCAATCTTGATTTGCAATCTTACATCAGCTTGAAACATGATTGGTAGGAAAACATCACATGCCACAAAGGAAAAACCCTTAGTGCATTGCCTAGGAACTTATTATGGATGATATACGACAAGAAATCGTCCAATAACAACAAAAACATGCCGCCGTTGAGAAAAAATAATCTGGTGAGGTCACCCATTTCCAAAATGCTAACTCATCAAACCGAGAGGAGGAAGAAAATTCCTTCCACCAGCTAGTTTCTAGTGACGAAGAACCACTACCTCGGCAGTTCAACAAGGAACATCAGAGAAGAATCGGAACCTTGGAGTAAAAAGATGTGCCATCTTTTGATGGTCGCATGGATCCAGATATTTATCAAGTGATTTCAAACAGTTGACTGATTTTTTTAGCACAAAAATGCTCCTTAGAGAGGTAAATTCACAGTTACTAAGCTCAAGAAAAATGCCTCATTGTAGTGGAACCAGAAGTGTATTCATCTGCGAGAAGGGAAGAATAAGATTACCATGTGTTCTAAGATGAAAAGGATGATGCAATGCAAATACATTCCCCACATTATTGATAAGACGTGTTCATAAAACCACACAATCTGACAAGGGACAATTCTGTGGAGAAGTACATAACTAATTTTGATCAACTTATGCTAAAATGTGAATTAGTGGAACTAGAGGAGCACATTTTAGCCAGATATCTTAGAGAGTTGAAGCATCAATCAAGAATGTGGCGCAACTACAGCCATATTATTCCCTACTCAATGTTCAAATCCTAGCTTTGAAGATGGAGAAGTAGCAAGATGATTAGGTGACCGCCCTATCTTTCAGGTAGAGTTCAGGATCAAAGAACAAAAGCACACCCAGTGGTGCACCTAAGCCAACCACGCCAAAGGAGAAACCCACAGTGTGAAAAAAAGGTGGAGATCTTCAGTACTCTTAAATTCATCCCAGTCAGTAAATGGTTCAAGCGTCACAGTTTAGGCACGTCATGTCTGATTGCCCAAGTAGAAGAGTGATATCTTTCACTCAGCAGCGTGTAGTGGAGGAGGCAGAAGATGAAAGCCCAGAGGATGAGAATGAAGAGGATTACTAGCTACCCGCAAGTGAGAAAGAAATGTTAGTGATTCAAGATGAGCCCATAAGAGACCCTAGCAAGATTAGCATTGGTGCGCTCCAAGGAAATGAGTCTGAGAAGCTGGTACCAGAAAAAGGAGCTGACACTGCTGCAAGGGTTGTCAAATATCCAGGCCGACCAATTACTTCTAAGATGGTCACCATTTAGAGTGGTCCATCATGTCACAGATTTCATTCCATAGCTGGTTTGTCCAGAAAAATTTATTTATCATATACAACAAGTCAAGTACGAGGAATGTGAGAAGCATATTACAAATTTAATAACTCAAGGCTTGGTTTGCAAGAAGAATCATGTGTGCAGTTCTAGCTTTAGTTGTGCCAAAACAAGATGGCTACTTATCCTATTAGAACAGTCTTTGGAATAACGTATGAGTTATAGAATTGTTTGAAATGGACATGAGCAAAGATTTTGCAGTGGGAATGCCACAAACACAGTGAGATGATGACTTTGTTATAGTGGTAGTAGATCAAATTCCAAAAGCTTATAGAGAAGACAAAGCTCCTCCTAACTAGAGAGAATGGTGTACGTGTGGAACTCTTCACGTGATGTAGGATCGAAGTTTCTCAAAAAATTGAAATCCCACGATAGTGCAGTTTTGCAAGTCGCACACTCGATCACACGATGAGGGATTCTATCTGTCACAAAATCGTCAAAGCGTCGAGAGAATGAACAAACAGCGAACCGCCCGAATTTTTTTTTTCAGCCCAAATTTTATTCCTTTTCTTTTTTCTTTATTTTTCTTATTTCTAAGTATGGTTTTACTTGAGGGAATATGTATATGTTGTTTTGTGGTTTAGGAAGACTTCATTTGTTTGTGTGTTTTAGAGATTGTATCTCTGATTTCTACCATAATAGTGTTACATCGTTTTTTTTTCTTTTACAAGGGATGTGATTGTATTTTGCGTTGAAATAGGAGGGTCTATTTGGGGCAACTGCAACTTATTGAATAATCTGCTGATAAGCTAGGTGCGGTGGCTGTTACAAATATTTATTTTTTTAGAAAAGCCAGACCGCATCCAGAAAACTCCCACCGCACTTAAGTAGGTGCGGTGTGAAAACGCCGTTTTCAGCGTTTTGAAAACGCATAAGCTACCAAAACGCAGCTAACTCCAACAGGTCAGATACGTTTTCAAAACACTACTGCACCAAATAAGCTGCCCCAAACAACAGCCTAACTACTTGACTCTGTTATCCCATAGCATATTTCTTTACTTATCTCTTTCCAAACACCACCGATCCACATCTATCCCCATTCAAACGATGTCAAACTCCCATATTTCATTCCCTCGCTATTCCACAACCACTTCACCGCTAAATTCCCTTCCCTAATACTTTCTAGGAAGAACAGTACACCTACCTATCTAAACTATGAAGGATTTCAATAAAATGAAAAAGGAAAAAAGAAGAATAATAAAGCACAAAGAAAATCAAGAGAAACTAAACTTATTATTTACTAGCAAACCATATTCAATAGATTCAAACGGTTATATAGAGGTCATTTGACTACATCAGAAGAATGCTATATAGCATAACCAAAGATGCAAACAAACCTCAAATAGTTATGGATTAATGGTAAGGATGTATTGGCAAAAGAGCAGCATCTTGAGAGCTGAGACAATTTGGTTGTTAGCTCTCCTCTATTGAAGCAATCTTGTGTGTTGATCGTGAGCTTGTCTTTGATTTTGAGGAATTGGGTTGTCGGTAGACATTTGATAAAAATGTCGGCAACCTGAGCTTGCGAAGTATTGTGATTAATAGTAATTTCCTTGAACGTGATGTGATCAAGGACAAAGTGATGATCTATTTTGATATGTTTAGTACTAGTAGAAAATATTGAATGTATTGCAATAGCAATGGGATGTTGAATTCTTGGGAGAGTCCACTTAGCCGGATAAGATCTATAAATGCAATTGCAAGAGCCCTTTATTCAAACTTCGTGGATGATCTAGCAATTGGCTTTTTTTTGTTTTCGTGCACACCAAAAATCAAAGTACTACCAAGAAAGGCACAATGAGCTGATGTTGATATTTGGTCTTACTTAACCCTGCGCAATCAAATTCGAAGTAGGTATGCAAGTTGAAGTTGCGTGAGGTGAGTAGAAGGGCATGAGTCTAGTGCCCCTTAGATATTTGAGTAAGCATTTGATGAGTTAATAATGGCACACCTGTGGTTTGCGCATATGTTAGCACATTTGATTTATGGGAAAGGCTATAGCAAGTCTAATAATTGTTAGGAATAGCAGTGTGCCTGCTAGTTGACGATATTGGATGCGGTCAATAAATTATTGCTGAGAGGAAGAGTCAAATATAAGTTTGGATAGAATAGGGTTTATTTGTGACTTGCACTATAATTTACAAAAGTGTTGGAGAAGTGATGAGATGGAGGGTGATTGCTTAAGAAAAAAATATGCAGAGCTTATGCCCAAAAAGGTAGATACTATTTTGAGCTTCTTGAGCTAAAAAATAGATCGAAGATGTTGTAGTAGTTCTAAAAGAGTGGCAATGTCACATCCGTTGATAAGTATATCATCTACATAGAATATCAAATATATAAAAGTTATGGTAGTCTTGTAGATTGAAGGAAGGGTGCGCAGAACTTGCCGAAATCCCTTATTTTTTATATGGGTTGAGAATGTTGAATACTATTGTATTGTGCCTATTTTTATTTGGCCTTCTGAAAAAGGCAAACATGTTCTAGATTTTGACCGCCATGGAACCCTTGGGTCTGAGACAAGTATATAGTGTCATTGAGAGTCTCATGACGAAAAGCATTGGATATATCCAACTAAAGCACAAGCCGCTTATGATTGAAGGTAAAATTTAGTAAAATTTGAATGTTTTCTTGTAAACAGTTCTTTTTTCTTGATTGACACCTTATGCTACAAGCCTTTTCTTTATATACAGCTAATGAGCCATCCGGGTGAAGCTTTGGTCTATATGTCCAACAATAGACAAGTATAGTTGATTTGTTGGACGAGGGACCAATTTCCAACTACATTGCCATTATAGGTATTGAAATTCCTTAGACATAGCTTTTGGACCCGTGTAAGGATTTCAGATGATGGGTATGGGGGGTTGGAGATGATAATATTTAAATCAAATATCTATTTTGATTTTAGGAACATTGTTTGGGAGGAGGTTATCATTGGATGTCTTATGAGGGATGAGGAGTGGAATGATAGTTGTGGTGGTAATGTTGAGAGCGTATACTTAGAAGGTAGAGAATCTTGGAAGTGAGTTGAAGAAACAGATAGTTTTGTTGGTTTGTGACGAGTAAGATTGGTATGAAAAAGAGACCAGTATGAAGAAGTGAAGTTTGTTCAAGAGCTGGGGTAAATAGCAGTGGTTATGTGTTGTTTGAGGGACTTGATTTAGCGTAGTAGTGACGAGCATAACGAAAGGTTTTTTAATTGAAAGTTACATGGCGTGAGTTGATTGTACTGCATATTTTTTAGTTACAGCAGCAATATCCTTTATGAGAAGTGGAGTAACCAATGAATATATAAGGTGGGGCAAATGATGGCAGCTTGTGGGGTGAAAGGATTCTTTGTCAGGTGAAGCAGAAGTTTCCAAATATAGTTAAGTAGTTGTATATAACTGGTGTATTATATAATAGTTCATAGGGAGACTTCATATGTAAAGTTTTACCAGGCATCCGGTTGATGAGTGAATCAAGTTGTGAAAAGGGATCAACCCAAAAGTGAGGAGGTAAATGAGGTCCAAAAGCAAGAGGGTCCCTGTTATTTCAATAAAGTGCCTATGAATAGGTTCGACAAACTGATGTTGTTGTATGTGTATGGATAGCTGATTTGATGAAGAAATCCAAGAGACGAGAGGTATTGTTGGAAGAAATTTGATGTGTATTCAACCCTCCATCAAAGCAACGTATTTATACTTGAGTATTGAATTGTGTTTAAACTGTTTTATGAATATGTATGAATTTGGAACTATTTTAAAATTTATCAAACATTGGAAAAGAATAACAATAGCGAGAATGATCATCTATGAATGGTAAAGAGTATTTGTATCCTTACAGATAAATGATAGGGGTAGAACCTCATATATATGAGTAAACAGTAGTAAGAAATTTTTTAGACCTAGAGATAGATTTGAGAAAAAGATGTTTGTGACTCTTAAAGGAGAGATCAATTACAAGAGAGTTCAGATACAGAAACACAGAGATTTGTTCATCCTAGAGATAGCAGCTGCAACTTCATGGCTGAGGCAATCATCCAGGTTTTGAACGAAGATTTGTGACTTATGAATGAAGATGATAGCAACGATTTGGTATAATCCAATTCAACTAAGTCATCGAGAAATGGTTTGGTGTCACGTTCCAGCCCGAGACTTTGAATTAAGCAAGGTGGGTACAGACGGTCGGATGGTAGGAATTAAGTTTTATATATTCATTTAAAATTTAACAAATGAAAAAACCACTAATAAAATTAAATTAAAACAATATATTTAAACTTATGTCATCACAAGTTTGAAGGATCTTCTACAAATATTTTTACTTCTATCTCTCATTTTTAATCATTTAATTAAACATGAAATGTTAATTTCAAACAGTCAGCATAAACAAAGCTAGTAAATACACATGCTCCTAAAATACAATAATACAAGAGGAGAAAAACAATATGCATGCTAATTAAGCTTTTAATAAAACACTATAAATATTTTGTGTTACTCAATGATATTTACCATATTAACAGCATATCTATATCATTTTCTATCTGTATAACTGTTACAGAAGCATTGTTTAAAAATTATACCACTTAAGTTACTTTAATATAAACAGGTTTTTCAATTTACGTGCACGAGTATCTTTAACATTCCCTTTCTAGTATCATAAAGACGTGACTCCATCATAGTCATTCATAGCAATAAAAGCAGTCAATATAAACATATCATTTTATATGCTCATCGTATTCAATTCAATATATTATAAATAGCATATATCAATGCATAATAATAAACAGTTATATACATTCATAACAATGTGCCTAATAAAGAAAAGAACATATAAATCAAAATAGAGCTTGTACAAATATCATCTATAAATATAAAAGTGAAAAACAAAAATATTACCATGGATTAAAAGTATGAGTACTCACCTCGATGACGATTAATTTGTTATTGGATTTATCTTGATATCGACTCGTCTAAAATTTAAATATAAACATGGATATTCATTAATTATTTTGATTATATAAACATTTACATATACCTATATAACTATTGGCATCTAATTTCTGCTATTTTTTCAGGAAACGTATAGCTAATTAATTTGGCCAAATTTTTATTTTAATATTAAGCTACCTCATATATTTTTATTACTATATATTATACAATATTGCAATTAAATAATTTATTTTCCTAAACTTCTAACATGCTTAACTTTGAAATCTTAAAATTAGCTTTTAAACATAATTTCAGATAAAGAATAATTAAACATTTAAATTAATCTTCATAACTGAATTCCTTAATGCAGTAAAATTCTATATTTTGTGCGTTAGCTCTTTTCATCAATTACCTTTAAACAATTATTAATAAAATTGAAATCAATTTAATATAAAGTATCTAGAATTTCACTTTAATTAATTATAATTAACAACTTACATAATTTACTATTTTATCTTACTTATCATCTCCCTTTGCCCTAATGCATTTGAACCGAGCAGTAAGGCTCGGTTGAGCTTTTAACCTGCGTAGAAAAGTTTCTACTGACTTTAAAGCTTTCAATCGAGTGCCCTTTACTTCATTTTGCTCGCAATCATCACTCATTGGCTCAACCTCAGCTCCCTCCGGCACGAACGCACAAACGTCGTCGCTGCCTTCTTCCCCTTTGCTCGCGAGCAAAGCATCGCTGGCTCGGCTTCGGCTCCCTCTCGCACAAACGCATGAGCTCAACCTGTTCCCTCAAACTATCACTCGACACTCAGATAAGTAAAACTCGCCTCTATCGTTCCCCCTTACACATGGATTTATACACAAAAGCAACCATTCGGCTTCCCAACCCTCTCGTTTCACTTCCCCCATATTCGGCTTATCAACTCCTTGTTTCCATTCTCTCGGGTGTTCAACTCTTTGATTCCTCACATGGGTAAATGAAACTGGATTTCACATTTGGCTTATCTTCTTATACTTGATAACAAAACCGGCCTCATTAAAAAATGTTAAAATTATTGTAAGTAGCTAATTGATGAACTAAAATGAGGTTGAGTGATAGTTTGGGAGCATGAAGAGACAAGGAAGAATCAGCTTACAATGCGGAGTTGAGATAAATCCATGTCTGGTGTGTGTTATGTAGACTATTGAAGTGTGTGTTATGAGGACTACT
The DNA here is from genome assembly GCA_022702705.1 of Papilionanthe hookeriana x Papilionanthe teres. NCBI lineage: Eukaryota > Viridiplantae > Streptophyta > Magnoliopsida > Asparagales > Orchidaceae > Papilionanthe > Papilionanthe hookeriana x Papilionanthe teres. The sequence continues at coordinate 62,006,052 of CM040437.1, forward strand.
GAACAATTTCCTACCATCACATGTTCATCACCTTGAGAAGGAGATGGCAGTTGCAAGTTATCATAATTTAAAGTTAAAAGTGGGATGAAGCACTAGCGTCCAGAATCCCCATTCAATAGGTTTGGAGTTGGTTGCATCCATTAGTGAAGTTTAAGATTTGGGAGAATTGGATGGGAAGAGTTGAAGTTAATTCAGTGCCAGCATACTAGAGCTATATCTCCATTTTTGAAAATTTTGACAGCTAGCAGGAATAGTTGCAGTTCGACATTCCCTTTTGTTAGTAGACTGAGCTTCTCCCCTGCACAGATGGCTACTTGGGGTTTTTCCTCATCCTCTGGTGAGATTTCATCCACCCCTTCATATAGTTGAGTGAAGAAAGACTTGTGTGTCATTAATTATGGTTGCTTCCACAACAATATTGATTTCCTCGCTGCATAAAAGAGAATATAGATCACCTAGACTCTTTTACTCGAGCCTTGTTTGAATTAAAGTTTTGAATGACTGATAGAAGAGAGAAAGGTCATTGGGGATATATAAAATTATAGTTGATTTTCTATGTGACCTCTCGCTGCAGCAATAGTGGCAACTAAAGATTTTATCTCAAGAAGGTATTGCGACATGGTTGAGTTTCTCATAGAGATATGATGAAGTTCGTTTAAGTTGAATAACTTTGGAAAGATTTGAGGATTGCCGTTCTTTTGCTAGTGTATCCCACATGGTTGCAGTAGATCCAAGATTGAGAATGTAGGCTGTATAGACTTGGAGATTGTGGAATAGAGACCAGCGTTGATGATTAAAAGAAAATTAATATAAAAAAGGAATGGAATACTTAATCAAGTCAAAAAAAAAATTCTGCCTACTCCCGCCAAATTCATCAAATAACCACTCCAGCTGCTTCTTCCCTACTCAAAATATTTCAAAAACGGCTCAAGGGGGGTCTCTCTGAATCACAGTGAAGTCAAGCGGTGCGCACAAGACATAAGAAAATCCTTCCTATTCGAACGGCGAAGATCAAACCTTGCCTCTATTCTTCTTCCCATTTGCTTGTCCAGCATGCATTGCAATTGCAATCAGAACTAGCAAGACTGGCAACAATGGGATTGCTGCGTGTAGGAACCTGTGAAACTCCCACTTCTCCCTGTATCGCACACCAAAGTCAAAGCCCCTTCTCTCGTCCGACAGTGACTCTAGTGATCTACTGTCATTGCGCACAATGATTTCTCGAAGTTCTTCTCCGCAACCCTACCGTAGGAGACCCCAACACTAGGAAAAGCAATAACGGGATGGCAGCATGCAAAAAACATCAAAGCTTCTTCCCATTCAAACTGAAGGCCAAAGCCTAATGTCAACGCAAGATTTTTCCCTGTCCACTACAATCGCATGCAGTCGAAGTCCCTGCCTTGAAGCAACGCAAAAGCTAGCCTTTCAGCTAATAGGAAACCAATGATGGATCACTAAATATGAAAGCCTCTTATGTTCACCTGCTTCTCCACTCTTGCCTAAAATTTTCACAATATAAGTGTGGCTACGACTAGCAATGACGGGATCATGGTAAACATATATCCAAATATAGTTGTTTGGATTGCATGTCCAACTTTGTTGGTTCCAATTCTTAATCACGCACTATGTCCCTGTTTGCAGGCTCAACCAAATAAAATAAAGTCAAAATATAAGCTTCTCAACATTCATTCCCTGTTGTACTCCACGCCTCGCATGTGATTCCAGGCCACAACTTCGCTTCTAATGGTAGACACAAATAGAGTTCCGGTATTTCTAAATAAAAATGTATTATATATATTATATATTATAAAAATCAGAGGTATAAAGAGAAGTAAGAGAAGAAAGAAGGAAAGAATTAATTGGTAATTCATTAAGCCAGCCAATCACATTTTATCGACAATGTTGCCATCATACGAGCAAAAGTATAAATGCAAAAAGATTATTCTCACATTATTTTCATGCAACATAATTGAAGACATACTCGTGTCTCATAGACCGCCGGTAGATAAGAAAATTCTCTCCAGCCAGAGAGCCTCACGACACTGACAAGCACGTCTTATAGAATAAAACCCCCTCAATTCTCACATTAGGTTGGGCTGGCTGGCAACTACGATAAAACCCCCTCAAATGGGGAAGACGTCGAGGCTGCCAAAATTTTGATTAATTTTAGACTGCAAATGCTTTAAAAAAAATAAACTAAATTATTTAGACTTGAAATGATATAAAATGAAAAATGAAAGGAAACATAAATTGTGAAAAGTCTCAAATTCAATTATATTTGGAAGTGATCAAATAAAAATCGAAGATTTAATGAAATAAATATGTATGTGATTTATCTAAATACATAAATTGAGGCTAATCTTAATTAGGGCTAAGCTTTGGAGTTCATCAATTGACTTAAATATGTCATAAATTGGGCCTAAATAACATAAGTATCATTTTCAAAAGCCAAAATAAAGCTTAAAATTTCAATATCAGCACCTGGATCTACAATTCTAATTTGCAAGTAGACAGAAGATGATTCTTTTTAAAGCTCAAAAAAATAATTTTGCATGCACTTTAATAAAGAAAATGCCTCAAAAAATCTGACTTGAAATATATGCAAGTAAATCACAACCTTTAAAGTAATTTTGCAATTTCTGTCAAATTATGTGCAATTTACTATAAAGCCATGTTATAATTTGAAAGTCTAAAACATTATGATAGTATATATGTGTAAAATCTCAAAATTAATTATAATTTACCTGCATAGCTTCAGCTAGAATTCCAAATGTTCTAATGAATAGCTTAGCAATGGTGTGAAGATTAAAGTCAAACTTGCGCTCAAACAGTTCATATTTTAAAATCAATCAATAGGATCGAGGTTATAAGTCTCACCTAATTAATCCAATCTTCTTAAGAACTAGAGTTGACGAGTATATTAATTTTAAAATAATATCCAAATCGCTAATATAAAAATTGATCATGCTCATTAGAACTTGAGTCGACAGGACAAATATATTAAAGATATCGAAATTGAAAATTTTCAAATGTATTTTAAACATGAATGTTTTAAATATTCATATCCCTTATGATAGCTGAGTTTAATTTCAACTGAAGGAGTCTATTTTCAAAATTAAGTTTTAAATTAAATTTGAATAAATTCAAATGATATAAATTTCGAACTCGATCCCCTATAAGCAAGATAGAGTTCACAAGGATCAATGTCAAGTAATGTATCAATCTTGAACTCGGTTCTTTGTGAGTAGGGCAAAGTTGATAATGTCTGATTCAATCAAATGTTCATGTTAAGAAAGTAAAGTCGACAATAATAAAATCAAGAAATTAAAACCCCAATAATGGTCGTGTTGACTGAAGATTTCAAACAGAGAAGTCAACTTTCAAATTGAATTCTTAAAACAAACAAATCAAAACGTTGAAATTAGAATCAATTATGCAAAGGTTTAAAAAAACAAATCAAAATATTGAAATTAAAATCAATCACTTCAAAATTTGAAACAAACTTCCTCCGCCCTCACCAACTGATCGTCAGGGTGGAGAGATTTTTTATTCACTTTAGCTCATAAAAAGTGAATATAACATCAAGTGTATCATTATATGCACACTAAAAAGTAATCTAAATTAACTTACGATCAGAACTCTCTAACTGGATATTTGTCGTCAAATGACACTAAGATATTACGGTCACTATCGCAACACATATGCTCCCTAGCGGGATTCTAACATTTGAATTGTGAACCATAAGAGTACAATTGATTGGCATTAAATCTTTCGTCAGCTAAGGTCAACTTAAATTTGTAATCTTAGACAAACATCCATCCTAAATATACAAGGGTCCCTTGGACGACGCGACCCATGGTTACAAACAAGGATTCTTCAGTGAGGTTGGTCGAATATCTCTTCTAACTAAATAGATCAGGGACTAGAAGTCCCGGGATGACAGAGTCATGGGATCTTGATTAGGTTCTTCATCAGTTCCCCCACCATCCACTTAAGTTCCAAGTAATAAAATTTTACAACTTAAAATGTTTGTATGTTGTCACTGTATGTTAAATATTAAGTGGTTAATGACTAGTCTTAATCGAAAGTACTCTTCTATTATCGGGATGAGTAATTAATTATAGAGGCTTACACCTATCGGAGACCTCAAACCTCATATCAAAAGCCCTCAAAAAATGAGGGTTTGAGTGTCTTACTTACTATTCTATATGCCTTTTGAAAATTTGACCTTCAAAGCTCTCAAAAAAAAAAAGAGGAAAGTTTGAGGGCATAAAAAGTTTCGAAGCCCACGTATAGCTAAGAGATCCTGATCTATAAGCTGCCAGGCAAAAACTGGAGGGTTTGGTGAAGGATGCCATTTAGTGTGTGATTTGAGTGGGTGGGCATACTGAGGACCATCTAGAAACCCTTCAAATTCATATGACGTGGATAGTTTGAGAAGTTGAAACTTTCAAAAAAGGTAGACAGCAGATAGTTGAATGCTGGCAATAGCTTTGACATTAGAAATTAGAAATTTATGGTAAGGAGGCATGGTGATTTTGGTCATGGTCAATGAAGGGGACATTTCTATATTGCTGGCAGAAGGGCAGCACCCAGACCATTTGGTTAAATATGAACTCAAATAATCAAATATGAGAACATCGAAAATAATAACCTCTTGTAAAGGGCCTAGAAGCAAATGTGTTGGCTCACTGTACAATAATGCATGTTCGCATAACTTTATAGATTTGTGGAGGTCCTTCAAGTGTGCCCATTTTGGAAGCCTCAATAACCCTGAAAACAGACTTAATGCTCAGCACAAAAACGATCAATACAAATAAGAAAATTACAGGAAAAAACATATTGGATGAAATGAAGATGAAAACTCAAATGAACTCGAGCATTATACCATATTCATCAATCGGTGCATCATAATCATAGCTTGTTGTAATGAATGGCCCCCCAGAAGTGCGACCAAAGTTCGTACCACCATGATACTTAAGAGAAAAAGAATTGCAGCATCAACCAAAGAATAACATCAAAATAACTGTTTAACCTTGACAAAGAATATACCATGTAATAATTTTGAAGGCTGCCACCTTTCTGGAAAAAACGGGCAACAGAAAAAGCAATATCTTCTGGTGGTCTGTGAGGATTGCTCGTTCCAAAGGTTTGGAACCTGGTATTGATAAAAAACTCACATGGAATAAGGAAACAAATAATGAAATTGTCAAAGTAGTAAGAGGGTGAAAAGAACTTCAATTTAAAACCAATCACTTCTCAACATTTCATGCCATTAAAAATATTGCTCTTTGTAGATAAAAACAATTGAAAATATATCGTTTGGTAGAAACCAGTGAATCATGAGGATGACACTCACATTCCTGCTGAAGTGTATCATGCTTCCTAGGCTAAAAAATTATTACTATCTTATAAACTTGAAATACCACCATGAATTTGGTTTTTAAGCTACTTTATTTTTTCAAGCTGATGATTCTTAAACTCTACGAAAATTGTCACCAAAGAAATTTTAACAGCACAAACCAAAACTGAAACCAAAATTTTCATTATTTCTAATAAGACCCATAAATAAATCATAATCAATTATTGACCTGAGATGATTTCAATATTAAATCAGACACAAACTAACCACAGAAATATACCATAACCTCATATATGACACAGATAATCCGTTACTACATGTTACTCCTCAACCTAAATACTATACTTATAGACAAGCACGAATGTTCTCAACCCTTTTTAACATAAATTTTATTATCAGTCATAAGAAAAAATATAACATGAAGCAAAACAGCAAATTGCTAGATGAAAAACATTAAAAAAAATACACCAAAAAGGGTAACAAGAAAGCAATAAAGCATAAGCCATGAGCCAGAATAGATTGAGGATACTCTTAGCAAAATCTAACATTAAATCTGGTTCATTTTAGATAGTGATCGTATATTATCTCACAATTTCTTCCACCCTTAACATAAAAAATTTGAAGCTTTCTATCAATCTAAAAGATATCATCAAACAATATGAGGGTTGGTTTAAATTGAAAAGAGAATGGAAGTTTTCGATGAGTGATTATAAGCTTTTATTGGAAATGCGAAGTCAAACGACAGATGTTAGGCAGAAGTTCAAGACCATGTCCCCCTTAATATTAACCTCCATTTATTCTCCACAATATAACTCAATTGAACACAACAAACACAACGAATTCAATATGTAACTCACATGATGAATCAAGCAAGTGAAATGAATGCAGTGCGAAAGGTTACGTTTTTCAAGTCCAAGTTGCCTCAATCAAAGTCGAACCTATACAATTATTCTTCGTTTGCAAAATGAGCAGCATGCAACCAAAATATTAAAAATTCCTAGAAATGACATCTTGCCGAGAATTAAACATCTGTGAAACATTAAAACACTCCAGTGCAAGAGCAATGGCATGCAAACTAAGGGCCCGTTTGGGACGAACTTATAAGTGCGGCGGCATTTTTAAAAACGCCACCGTAGCGTTTGTTTTACACGTTTCCCAGACTTATTTAAAAACTCGTTTTTCATTTGTTGAAGAAGCCGATCGCGGGAGGTTCCCCATATTCGGCTTTTCTATCCGCATTCGCTCTTTCATTTTACGCTTCGCCTCGTTCTCACGAAACCTTTCGCAGCTGCCTACAAACCTTTCACAAATCTTCTTCTTCCCCTCAGGTCGCATAATCCAAAGGCTCGCTTCCCTGTGTCGCAAAACAGCAAATTGCTAGATGAAAAACATTAAAAAAAATACACCAAAAAGGGTAACAAGAAAGCAATAAAGCATGAGCCATGAGCCAGAATAGATTGAGGATACTCTTAGCAAAATCTAACATTAAATCTGGTTCATTTTGGATAGTTATCGTATATTATCTCACAATTTCTTCCACCCTTGACATAAAAAATTTGAAGCTTTCTATCAATCTAAAAGATATCATCAAACAATATGAGGGTTGGTTTAAATTGAAAAGAGAATGGAAGTTTTCGATGAGTGATTATAAGCTTTTATTGGAAATGCGAAGTCAAACGACGGATGTTAGGCGAAGTTCAAGACCATGTCCCCCTTAATATTAACCTCCATTTATTCTCCACAATATAACTCGATTGAACACAACAAACACAATGAATTCAATATGTAACTCACATGATGAATCAAGCAAGTGAAATGAATGCGAGTGCGAAAGGTTACGTTTTTCAAGTCCAAGTTGCCTCGATCGAAGTCGAACCTATACAATTATTCTTCGTTTGCAAAATGAGCGGCATGCAACCAAAATATTAAAAATTCCTAGAAATGACATCTTGCCGAGAATTAAACATCCGTGAAACATTAAAACACTCCGGTGCAGAGAGCAATGGCATGCAAACTAAGGGCCCGTTTGGGACGAGCATAAGTGCGGCGGCATTTTTAAAAACGCCACCGTAGCGTTTGTTTTACACGTTTCCCCAGCTTATTTAAAAACTCTGTTTTTCATTTGTTGAAGAAGCCGATCGCGGGAGGTTCCCCATATTCAGCTTTTCTATCCGCATTCGCTCTTTCATTTTACGCTTCGCCTCGTTCTCACGAAACCTTTCGCAGTCGCCTACAAACCTTTCACAAATCTTCTTCTTCCCCTCGAGTCGCATAATCCAAAGGCTCGCTTCCTGTGTCGCAAAACAGACAAATTGCTAGATGAAAAACATTAAAAAAAATACACCAAAAAGGGTAACAAGAAAGCGATAAAGCATGAGCCATGAGCCGAGAATAGATTGAGGATACTCTTAGCAAAATCTAACATTAAATCTGGTTCATTTTGGATAGTTATCGTATATTATCTCACAATTTCTTCCACCCTTGACATAAAAAATTTGAAGCTTTCTATCAATCTAAAAGATATCATCAAACAATATGAGGGTTGGTTTAAATTGAAAAGAGAATGGAAGTTTTCGATGAGTGATTATAAGCTTTTATTGGAAATGCGAAGTCGAAACGACGGATGTTAGGCGAAGTTCAAGACCATGTCCCCCTTAATATTAACCTCCATTTATTCTCCACAATATAACTCGATTGAACACAACAAACACAATGAATTCAATATGTAACTCACATGATGAATCAAGCAAGTGAAATGAATGCGAGTGCGAAAGGTTACGTTTTTCGAGTCCGAGTTGCCTCGATCGAAGTCGAACCTATACAATTATTCTTCGTTTGCAAAATGAGCGAGCATGCGACCAAAATATTAAAAATTCCTAGAAATGACATCTTGCGAGAATTAAACATACGCTGAAACATTAAAACACTCCAGTGCAAGAGCAATGGCATGCAAACTAAGGGCCCGTTTGGGACAGCTTATAAGTGCGGCGGCATTTTTAAAAACGCCACCGTAGCGTTTGTTTTACACGTTTCCCCAGCTTATTTAAAAACTCTGTTTTTCATTTGTTGAAGAAGCCGATCGCGGGAGGTTCCCCATATTCAGCTTTTCTATCCGCATTCGCTCTTTCATTTTACGCTTCTGCCCTCGTTCTCACGAAACCTTTCGCAGCTGCCACAAACCTTTCACAAATCTTCTTCTTCCCCTCGAGTCGCATAATCCAAAGGCTCGCTTCCTGTGTCGCAAAACGGCAAATTGCTAGATGAAAAACATTAAAAAAAATACACCAAAAAGGGTAACAAGAAAGCAATAAAGCATGAGCCATGAGCCGAATAGATTGAGGATACTCTTAGCAAAATCTAACATTAAATCTGGTTCATTTTAGATAGTGATCGTATATTATCTCACAATTTCTTTCACCCTTGACATAAAAAATTTGAAGCTTTCTATCAATCTAAAAGATATCATCAAACAATATGAGGGTTGGTTTAAATTGAAAAGAGAATGGAAGTTTTCGATGAGTGATTATAAGCTTTTATTGGAAATGCGAAGTCAAACGACAGATGTTAGGCAGAAGTTCAAGACCATGTCCCCCTTAATATTAACCTCCATTTATTCTCCACAATATAACTCAATTGAACACAACAAACACAATGAATTCAATATGTAACTCACATGATGAATCAAGCAAGTGAAATGAATGCGATGCGAAAGGTTACGTTTTTCGAGTCCAAGTTGCCTCAATCAAAGTCGAACCTATACAATTATTCTTCGTTTGCAAAATGAGCAGCATGCAACCAAAATATTAAAAATTCCTAGAAATGACATCTTGCCGAGAATTAAACATCTGTGAAACATTAAAACACTCCAGTGCAAGAGCAATGGCATGCAAACTAAGGGCCCGTTTGGGACAGCTTATAAGTGCGGCGGCATTTTTAAAAACGCCACCGTAGCGTTTGTTTTACACGTTTCCCCAGCTTATTTAAAAACTCTGTTTTTCATTTGTTGAAGAAGCCGATCGCGGGAGGTTCCCCATATTCAGCTTTTCTATCCGCATTCGCTCTTTCATTTTACGCTTCTGCCCTCGTTCTCACGAAACCTTTCGCAGCTGCCACAAACCTTTCACAAATCTTCTTCTTCCCCTCAGGTCGCATAATCCAAAGGCTCGCTTCCCTGTGTCGCAAAACAGCAAATTGCTAGATGAAAAACATTAAAAAAAATACACCAAAAAGGGTAACAAGAAAGCAATAAAGCATGAGCCATGAGCCAGAATAGATTGAGGATACTCTTAGCAAAATCTAACATTAAATCTGGTTCATTTTAGATAGTGATCGTATATTATCTCACAATTTCTTTCACCCTTGACATAAAAAATTTGAAGCTTTCTATCAATCTAAAAGATATCATCAAACAATATGAGGGTTGGTTTAAATTGAAAAGAGAATGGAAGTTTTCGATGAGTGATTATAAGCTTTTATTGGAAATGCGAAGTCGAAACGACGGAGGTTAGGCAGAAGTTCAAGACCATGTCCCCCTTAATATTAACCTCCATTTATTCTCCACAATATAACTCAATTGAACACAACAAACACAATGAATTCAATATGTAACTCACATGATGAATCAAGCAAGTGAAATGAATGCAGTGCGAAAGGTTACGTTTTTCAAGTCCAAGTTGCCTCAATCAAAGTCGAACCTATACAATTATTCTTCGTTTGCAAAATGAGCAGCATGCAACCAAAATATTAAAAATTCCTAGAAATGACATCTTGACGGGAATTAAACATCTGTGAAACATTAAAACACTCCAATGCAAGAGCAATGGCATGTAAAACGCCGCCGTAGCATTTGTTTTACACGTTTCCCCAGCTTATTTAAAAACTCTGTTTTTCATTTGTTGAAGAAGCCGATCGCGGGAGGTTCCCCATATTCAGCTTTTCTATCCGCATTCGCTCTTTCATTTTACGCTTCGCCCTCGTTCTCACGAAACCTTTCGCACTGCCACAAACCTTTCACAAATCTTCTTCTTCCCCTCGAGTCGCATAATCCAAAGGCTCGCTTCCCTGTGTCGCAAAACAGCAAATTGCTAGATGAAAAACATTAAAAAAAATACACCAAAAAGGGTAACAAGAAAGCAATAAAGCATGAGCCATGAGCCAGAATAGATTGAGGATACTCTTAGCAAAATCTAACATTAAATCTGGTTCATTTTGGATAGTTATCGTATATTATCTCACAATTTCTTCCACCCTTGACATAAAAAATTTGAAGCTTTCTATCAATCTAAAAGATATCATCAAACAATATGAGGGTTGGTTTAAATTGAAAAGAGAATGGAAGTTTACGATGAGTGATTATAAGCTTTTATTGGAAATGCGAAGTCAAACGACAGAGGTTAGGCAGAAGTTCAAGACCATGTCCCCCTTAATATTAACCTCCATTTATTCTCCACAATATAACTCAATTGAACACAACAAACACAACGAATTCAATATGTAACTCACATGATGAATCAAGCAAGTGAAATGAATGCAGTGCGTAAGGTTACGTTTTTCAAGTCCAAGTTGCCTCAATCAAAGTTGAACCTATACAATTATTCTTTGTTTGCAAAATGAGCAGCATGCAACCAAAATATTAAAAATTCCTAGAAATGACATCTTGACGAGAATTAAACATCTGTGAAACATTAAAACACTCCAGTGCAAGAGCAATGGCATGCAAACTAAGGGCCCGTTTGGGACAGCTTATAAGTGCGGCGGCGTTTTTAAAAACGCCGCCGTAGCGTTTGTTTTACACGTTTCCCCAGCTTATTTAAAAACTTCGTTTTTCATTTGTTAAAGAAGCCGATCGCGGGAGGTTTCCCATATTCAGCTTTTCTATCCGCGTTCGCTCTTTCATTTTACGCTTCTGCCCTCGTTCTCACGAAACCTTTCGCAGCTGCCACAAACCTTTCACAAATCTTCTTCCCCTCAGATCGCATAATCCAAAGGCTCGCTTCCCTGTGTCGCAACCCCCTGCCGATCACGCTTCCCTTCCCATTCAACAGCAGCGGCAAGGCGGACAAGGCGAGGCGAGGCGAGGATGAGACGAGGCGAGGCGGAGACGAGGCGAGGCGAGGTGAGGCGGAGGCGAGGCGAGGCGAGGCGGAGGCGAGGCGAGGCGAGGCGGAGGCGAGGCGAGGCGGAGACGAGGCGAGGCGAGGCGGAGACGAGGCGAGGCGAGGCGGAGACGAGGCGAGGCGCGGCGGAGACGAGGCGAGGCCGGGACGAGGACGAGGCGAGGCGAGGCCGAGGCGAGGCGAGGCGAGGCCGAGGCGAGGCGAGGCGAGGCCGAGGCGAGGCGAGGCCGAGGCGAGGCGAGGCCGAGGCGAGGCGAGGACGAGGCGAGGCGAGGACGAGGCGAGGACGAGGCGAGGACGAGGCGAGGACGAGGACAAGGCGAGGCGAGGACTCATGCCCAAAGGCCGCTACGAGGGCATCCTTGCGAAGCTCTCTAAGTCCCAGAACGCCATCCGAGGAAGGGAGGCCGCTTGCGAGGCTGCCACTGTAGACAAGAAGCTCGTTCGGATTTGCTCTGTTCGCATCTTGCTCCTACTCCTCCCTCTGCTACGGCAATTTCATCACTGATGCTCCTCCCTCTTTCGCATCTTCCAGCTGCTTTCATTAGCAAAATCTTTTTTTTTTTTTTGAGACTTTTCTTTTGGGAAGGTTTGCATATATACCACTCAATTCATATGTTTTCACATATCTTACTCCTAAATTTTATTTTTTACATACATTTCACGTTGTAAAAGTTAAAATGGTGGTACTTTTTTGTGACATGAAAGTATAGGAATTGATCAATGTAAATAAAAGTTTAACAAGTTATTTAGTTCAGGGGCAGAATTGTCATTTATCCACAAACAGCTGCAAATCAACTGTTTTCCAAACGCTCAAACCAAACAGCCAGTCAGCTTATCCGGATCAGCTGCTGATCAGCAACTTATCAAGATAAGCTGCTTACCTGAATAAGTTGTATAAGCTTCAGCTGCCCCAAACAGACCCTAAGTTGCGATAGTGATGACACGCAAATAATATACACAATAATTAAATAACAAAGACAAATAAACTAGTTGAAATATCTGCTAAAATGAATATTATTTTTAAATTAAATTAAACATAAATTTTATATTAAATCACACAATCACATTAAAAGAAATTAATTGAAATTAATATGTAATCTAAAAAAAGAGCCTTTTATTAAAAAAATAATGAGTTAAATTTAAAAAAACTAAAACATTTATAATCAAATTATATATATATATATATATATATATATATATACATACATACACACACACACATATATATATAGCGTCGTCTTCGCCCCTCGGCTCTGCTAGGGTTTCACCTCATGGCGAACCCTAGCGACTGTTACAGCGATTTATTGCATCTAATCCTTTCCTCTTCTTGTGTCTTCTCCGACGTCGTCTTCTTCGTTCTCGCCGTACGTAGCATCGTCGTCCGTCTGGAGTTTGTGTCGCTTTCTGCAGTTCTTCGTTGCAGGCAGAACAGCATCTCCGATCTCGACGACTCGAGTCGCCTGTCTCGTGCGTAGCGTCTTCTTCCTCATCGGCTTTGTCTGGAACTCGCATTTTTTACGGTGCTTTTCTGCAGACTGTTCAGTCTTCTCGCGATCCTACAGGTTGACCCAGCTCGACGACTACTGCACTACCCTATAGTTCCTCTATGTTCGACATGCATTTATACCGCCGATCCATAACTCCACTCGGACGGAGCGAAGTTATGCAGCTGCTGTATCTGTGGGTTCAGAGCCTGATCTTGATATCGAAAAGTCCTACATTTTTCCACAATCTTTCCACGAGGCCCTTGAAGTTGATGGTGGTGATTATACTTTCATCAAAAAGCTTAAAAAAAATTGGGAACCTACACTTTTTCTCTCTGAGACTGAAACTAGTTTTCTTGCGTCTGCTTATCGTTTTGCTCTATTGGGTTTCCTTTATGGTCACCCAAAACTTGAGATCATTCGGAAAGATTTTGAAGCTATGAAGCTATCGGGTAGTTGAAAAATTGGCTTACTTGATGGCCGACATATACTCATTCAATTATCTAATGATGCGGATTATACTCATATTTTTTCTCGAAAGGTAATTAAAATTGATAACCGTTATATGAAAATTTTGAAGTGGACTGTCGATTTTGATCCAAAAGTGAAGTCCCCTATCATTCATATTTGGATAAAGTTCACATGGTTAAAAGTACAACACTTCAACTATGAAATTCTCTACTCCTTAGCAGTTGCTTACGGTAAGCCTCTCAAGATTGATAATCACACGCTTGCTGTCACCAGACCCTCTGTGGCTTGTGTGTTAGTTGAAAGAGATATCACCCAACCTGCTCCAGTTGAGGTATGGATTGGATCCAATCACAACGGATACTAGTAAAAAGTTGAAATAGATTCACATTCTCTTTTTTGCTCTCATTATAGTATGTTTAGCCACAGTTCTACTAGTTATCACTTGCATCCTCATTTAAGACCGGATACTGTTAACGTTCAACAAACTGCTCGGATATTCATACTGAATTAAAGGTGGACGTCTTATCGCCTACCATCACTGCTAAGGAAGTGCAACCCGAACATTTTTGATGATCCTCCTAATCAAATCGTGGTTGTCTCAAATGAAGAACTCCATACCCCAGCTGTTGCCCGAGAACCTACTACCGATGTTACAAGTGGCAATATTTCTAATGTTTCTCTACCGCCTCAAGTCGAGCAAGAGGTTAATGTTATTCAGGCACATGAGATCTTGATGTACCACAGTCTACACCTATCCGGCCACCTGTGGACCAATCCACTGATCAGTTAGGTTAATCCTCAGATGAGGAATGGCAAGTTTACACATTCAGGAGAAAAAAAGAAAAATGAAGACCAACTTCTGCTCAGGAATCTGATGGATGATACTTTGGTCACTTTGGGTAATGGTTCGCACCTCACCAATTTGTTAGTCAGCTCCCATCTTAGAACTAGAGACAGAGGCAGGACTATACGTCCCTAGTTTTTGCACTCTTTGGTGGTTTTAGCTTTTTGATGTTATATGTATCTTTTCTTTTTTGGGATTTTGCGTGTTGTAACCTGTGGATTGGGCTTTCTTTTAAGCTCACTCATACAACATATCTGTATCTTTTCATTTTTAATATATTAGCACTTAGGCTTTTTCAAAAAATATATATATATAGCAATATACATATGCATATATATATATATATAAAATCATATATATATATATATATATATATGATATATTTTATATATATATTCAATTATATTAAAATAGAAAAGGTACATAAATGTTGTACAAGAGGACCCAATAAAGGCACCCTACCCATGTGATACACACACACTAACACCCCAAAAAAGATAAGAAACATATAAAACTCAAAATTTTAAAACTCGCAGAAAACATGTTCTTAGGGGCCAGCCAACTTAGTCCCGCTTCTATCCCTGGTACTAGGAACGGAGTCAGCTAACAAATTGTTGAGTGTCGTGTCATTACTCGGAGTAACTAAAGTATCATCCATTAAGTTCCCAAACTGGGGTGTGACTCCATTCTTCTTCTTTCTCTTAGATGTGTAAACCTGTCATTCCTCAACTGAAGTCTAACTCATCTGATCTTGTTGGGCATGTAGAAGAGGCTCCTAACTAACAGGAACAACATTCTCATTCTGAAGAGGTGGTAAAAATGTCTCCTCAGCACCTGATTCTTCCTGAGGACGTGAAGCTGCGATGCTCTTCTAATTATCGGACCAAACAATATCCTTTGGAACTAAGGATCCTGCAATATTATTTTCAAAAGTGATAGAAGTTGTAAGTTGCCCATCGCAACAACAGAAACAGTATTGTCTCCGATAGTGGGAGGGAGAGGTGGCAGCATGTCAACCAGTGTTTCAATAGTCGGTGGAATGCACTCGGGAGTGGAAGAGGGACAGGTATGAAGTGGGGCAGACCCAATAACATTTTTATCCGGAGGTTTTAGATTCGGATGCAAATGATAACATTGAGAAAGAGTGTCCAAACATACGGCAGTGGATACATTAACGATGTATCTGTTCAAGTTCTGCTTGCTGTCAAAATCGCTGATGTTGTGTGTCAACCCATATCTCTCCCGGAAACGATAAAGTAATATTTCGTTCTATCAAAATTCTGGGTCCAGAAGGCCGAGTTAGGTTTACTGTAAGCGTATTAGTTTTGAAGGTTTTACCGTATACCATAACTAAGGCGAAGAGGAGCTCCTGATCGTAAAGGTGGGCCTTCAAACCTGCGAAGCGCAGCCAAACAGGAATGGTAGGAGATTCAGTACGAGGGTCAAAATCTACCTTCCATTTTAAAATCTTCATCACCCGGTTGTCTATTCGAATGAGTCTTCTCGCAAACAATTTGACGTAGTCTTCATCATCTAATAATTTAATGAGAATATGTCGACCGTCCAATTTACCAATCTTCCAACCCTCTTTCAGCTTCATTTGCTCAAAATCCTTTCGAATTAGCTCAAGATTAGGGTTTTCATAAAGAAATTTACCTACTAAGAATAGCCGGCAGGGTGCAGCTTGGGTGGAGAGCTCGGCCCCTGTGAGAAAAATTGCAGGTTTACCATTTTTACGAAATGTTTTTTTAGAAACTCAATTTCAACGCCAAGCGTGAAAGCATCGTCATATCGTTGCGGGAACATATTCGAAAGAGGGGCGGGAGCGGGATGATCACCGGCGAGAGCGACGGCGTAGGAACGAAGCCCTGAGGCCATCTCCTAGGCCAGTGTCAGGTGACTGCGTGAGGAGCGAGCAAGCGTCAATTGGGCGTAGTCTTCATAATCTGATATTATATATATATATATATATATATATATATATATATATATATATATATAGAGAGAAGCCCAGTAGAAATAGTAGTATGAAATAAAAAGGAGTACAAAATTAGTAGTATGAGAGGGCCCAATAGATGGAGCTCTACTCATAAGAAACAAATTCAAGATTGCACAAACAAAAGAAAACAAAATACAGAACAAAATAAAAATATGCATATAATCATGGTCTATTGACGGCCGAATTTTCCTGTGCGGCGTACGAACGATCCTCTACATTCGAACGCCACTTACGTATTGACGTGTGGCGGAGTGGGGTCACCAATACCACGTCGGAAATAATAAAAAAAAAGAGGGAAATGTCCCCGGCCCGGCCCGACCCGCATCCACCCAGCCATTTCAAATTCCGTCGTTTCGACAACACCTGTTGGGTCCCACCCGATCGCGATACATCTCTCCTCGTAAAAACGTTTCAGTCTTTAGGGTTTTTACGGTTTTATCGACGCATAGAATAAATTTAGGCTCGGGAATACTCGGCCTCGCTCTGCTAGGGTTTCTGGATTGGGAATACTCGGCCTCGCTCTTCTCGTAAGACAATGTATTTTGCCCTATATTTTGTCAGCCGCAATGTCATGAAATTCTTGCGGAAAAAAGAGGTGATCATTGTGGGACTTGCTGCCCACAGCTCCAGCATAGGAAGCCCTAGTTGCCATCAGAAAGAAGTCTCCGAGCCCTAGTTTACCATCTATATATATGTCATTGTATTATTCATTTTTTTAAGTGATAGATTGAAATAGGATGATTGTCATATTATATATATAACATAAAAATTTAGTTACTTATGGCGCACATCTATCTCTCTTTTGCCTTATTCTCATCCTATCAACTCTTCGTCTAAAGATAGGAAAAAACAAAATACAATTTGAGTCAAACATTAAAATTATATATTTATTTATGGTGCACTTAGGTGTTAATATCTATCCCACTTTTTCCTTTTTCTCATCCTATCACTTCTCCATCCAAAGAAAGGGAACAAGTAAAGCCAAGATTAGGAGTTGTAGGAAAGAAGGTCTGAGTGCTGGATTTTGACGGAAAATTTGTTTTCTAGCAATTCCTTTGGTTTAAAGTTCGTGTGTATTAAAGCGTGTGTTAGGACAATTTCAGGTAAATTAATATTTTGAGGTTACTTTTACTTAACATTAGTAGAAAAGTTTAAAAAATCTTATAATATTTAAAATCCATACTTCATACATTACATATAAAAGATCTAGGCTTTGTGGGGACAAGTACAAGAAATGTATCTAATTATTTGGCTATAGTTTCATCATGATATTCAATCTCATTGTGTGGAATAAATATTATTTAATCTTACGCATTTAAATTCTTAAATTTATTTAAAACTTATATGTAAGCCATGTACTAGCTAGCTGTTCATAATGCAAAGTACACCCTATATCCTACAATTCATGATTAAATGATCACATATCAAATAGAAATTTTACAAAGCACGTATTTGAAGTATTATGAGCATGCTTAAAATATTTGCATGATAAATGTAGTTTAAAGGTTCTATCATGTAAAAATGCAATTAGATTAAAAAAGTCTAGTTATAGGGATGTCTAAATCCACGCCTCCTTTACATTGAGGCATGATCTAATGCATCAAAGATGATAGAAAGGCTTAATATAATTACTGTATCTCATAAATCTGGATCAAGACACATTGTACATACAAAAATAATCTGAACATTGCTCCTTTTTTAAAAAGTATCCTTCAATGAGCCTGAAACATCCAAATTGGCCAAAAAGACTTCACATTGCATGATAAAGAAAGCAGAAATCTTACCAAAATAAGTGTGATAATCACTCATTTTGCAAAACAAACTACTTTAATGCGTCTGAAGCGTCAAAATATTCAAGGATCCCCACGATTGATGATGAAAAAATAATGAACTATGGATGCAAAACCAAATCAAACACGATCTAACTCGGCCGCAGCAGAAATCACTAAAATGTCATGTTTACAAAATGAACTATAATGATGCATCCAAAACATCAAAATTTCCATGAGAGTATCAATATTACATAGGTCATTCCCAAAAGCAAAGCAAAACATTTTCCATGTAAGATGACTACACAAAATTTAAGTAAAATACAAAATGAGATAATGCAAGAGAATCAAAACAGGCAAATAATTCAAAACAATTAATTTAGATTTAATCAAAAAATTATTACTATTACCAAAACTTTAATTTTAAAAATCCTCATCTTCTCTACCATATCCAACAAAATCTACATCTTACTCATAAACATCTATTAGCACTGCATGACCTGTCTTGTCAATTCCTGTCAATTAAAAATACCTTTTAAACTATCCCACACCACCTTTCAATCCCAAAAACACAATCAATCCTCACAAAACCCGCAATAACTCAAACTCCTGCTTCCCTATCTCTAGATCCTATCTCTATCTCTCACCTCTCTTGATACCTAATTACACGTGGCCCTGCTCCCTCCACTCTACTACACGCATTTGTTGTCGCCTAAGCTAGCTCCTCACTCCACTCGCCTCACTGAGGTCCACACATGGCCCTTATTACTTTTCTAACTATTTGCTTCTTCAAGTGCAATCTACTACCCCTATCAAGTACATGTCAAATTCGCTCCTAATACTCCCCTTATCCTTTTCTTTTGAGCACCGCACCACCCAGCTTTCTATCATATGCTCACCACACTAACAAACACAAATTGAGCTCCTCCCACCTCTCTCCATCTCACACTAAGCTGAACTACAAATTTCTCTGGTGTCTCCTCTCTCAACACACTCCATTCTTTTCTCCCTATGACACAACTCAATGATTTCCTCCTCTCATGATACTCTCAAACCCAACTCCAACATATGTTATTGCTCCCTGCTGGCTTTCTCCTCGACCATCACACGCAATGCGCATACATCCCTATGATCCGAATCGGATGCCACCAATCTCTTCATCCAGCTATTGCTAGAGCCATCTCCACCTCTATCCACCTCTCCCTCTCCTTTACTCTCTCTCAACAAAGAGCAAGGCTCTCTTCTCGATCCCCCTCCCCTCCACCATTTCTATATCTCCAGCCATCTAAACAATAAAACATAAAACAAAAATGGGGAAGTTAAAAAAAAGGAAAGAAGAGTGAATTTTGATCTTGCCAATAACTCTGCATCTCATTGTTGTCATCACAAACTCCCAAGCAAAGGTACAAAAAGAATGCAAGCCTACAATTCCAAAACTCCATTTGCAACATATTTTGGCACTACAAGCAGAACCTATGTGTGTTTTCCTTGGCATGGCAGAAGAAATTTGTAGGTGATACATCACAATGGGTGAGCCTTCTACAGTTATAAAACTATAAGGCAATATAAACATTGCAAGAATTATCATGTAGATAATCGATGGGCGCCATCATGGAGCAGTGGGTTTTGAAAATTATAATTGTGGTGCCTCATGCATCAAATATGTATAACTTTCTTAGCATGGTGAGTAAGCTCAAACTCCCCGTGGATGCCGTCCTACGCTAAGGAAGACACTGTGGCTTCCAAAAATTTTGGTGAAAGGAGCTTAATGAAGTTTAAAAAACAATGACAAAACCAAAGGAACATCATAAATATAAATGTAACAAACATTAAAAACTACAATATATGATAAAGTGAATACTCAACAAAGATTTAACACTAATATCGTCAACTGAATTGCAAGGACATGGGTATCATAGCACTGAATCACTAGGGACCCGATAGCACGCAGATGAGCCTAAATGGAGCTTGCCTACTCATTTAAAATTCAGAACTGAACAACAAGGACTTGAAACTCCTTGCTCTAGATCCAAGCTCCCCCACGATCTCTCCATGTGTTTGTGTGATGCAGAAGAGGTTGGTCCTTTGCTAGCGGGAAATGCAATGATGGAATCGTGACACACAGACATTCGAAAATCGCATCTCTCTCTCTCTCTTGCACATCTCCATTGCTATACAACTGTGACTAAAGCTAACAGCAAGAGCAACTACGAGATTATTACATATTGGACCTTCAAAACTCCCGTCATTCTCTCCTTCCGCTCCAGCCCAAGATCAAAGCCCCTCATCCCCTTCGCCTCTCAGTTACGCACGCAAAGCACTGCCCTAGCCCTTGCTGAAGCCTTGGCCTCCTTTTGTTCGTCAAATCAAAATCCGCAAACGCCTTCGTTCATCTCTTTATTGATACAATAGCAACTAGAGTTAGCATCGACGAGATTGCATCTTCCAGAAACATTAGAAACGTCCATTTTTTCTCATTTGATTCATCTGCAGATCGAAGCCCTAGCAGTACACTAGCGAGCCAACGATATCACAGGAAATCCAACGACGGAATTGTGATGTACAGAGATCTCCAGAACTCTCAATTTCATTCTATCACTCCCTACTTGCTCCTTTGCTTCACATTGCCCTCGCCAGCCTTCACAATACAGTCATGACTAGAGTTAGTTGAGATGCCAATGACAAGATCATGGCATACAAGACCTTAGAAACTCTCTTTTTTTCCCTATGTTACTTTTCACGGATTGGAACACAAGAGCCTAATCTCCACTGTATTGCACAACATCCAATTCATTTCTCTCTTCCATTTTCTCTAATCGAGAGGAAAAATAAATATATATTTTATTGTAATTTGTCATCTAGTCACCATCAACATCATTGCCTCGCTTGCAAAAGATTATCGAAGACAATACGTATCTTTGTTAAGTCGGTGTCTAAAGGTAATTCTATCTTTTATTAGCCTAAGGGCGGCAATTTAGTCTAATATTATTATTATTGTTGAGTAAAAATTGGATTAATATGTTTAGGGGTAGTGCATGAGATTGTGGTTGTGTGTCTTAGGATTAGGATTTAGGAGAGATTTCCTATCTCTCGAATTTGTAGAATTTGGGAGAAATCATCAACGTCTCAAATTGTAGGTACTTATCTTTATTTATGCGTGTTGAGTAGTTTGATATTTTTGCAAAAAAATATTTGATTACCCTAATTTTTCTATGAGAATTCATTTTGATTCCAACAAATTGGTATCAGAGCATAGGGCCACTACTACACACTCGCATCCTTGCTAAAATCGTCGAGACTTTGGTGTGCTTGGGTACAAAGCAATGACGATCCGAGATAGCTGGGAGACCAAAGAAGGAATTGCGAGATACAAAAAATCAGAGCAACGGAGCCTCCATGATTGAAATTCGTGATAGCTAGGAAGAACCACATAGCACCACAACGTACCAGGTAAACATTGACAAGGTCGGTAGTCGCAAATCGCTCTAGCTAGGAAGCAAAGAAGAGATCGGTATACAACGTAACTGAATCTGGCGATACGATCGCAATTGGAGATAGCTGTGAAAGCATAAAGGATTCCATATTTTTGTGATAAAAAACATCCTGAGAGGAATGTCGGCCAACAAAGTAGATAATTTAGAGAAGAAATTGAAGTAAGACATAAGCCAAATCAAATGTGGGATGGAAAAAATGTTCTCAACTATAGAAAGAAGGTTTCTTCGTGGAAATTAGATTTGAGGGCAAATTCGGAAGCTTGAAGGAGAAGATGAGAAAGCTTATTGAGATGCAATCCAAGACCACGTAGAAATCCTTGGCTAAATAGAAATGGAAAGAGATCAGATGAGAGGAAAATGAGGAGAAAGCATCCACCATCACGAACCCCTTTCTAGGGCTCCAATGGCGGTGAAGTAGAGATTTTCGATGGAGGTGGTTGGGCTAAAACATAGAAAAGGGGTTATGCAAGGGGTATGGAGGATCACAAAGAAGGAAAAGGAGAAGTTGGGATAGAATATGACTAGGAATCGAAGGTTTGAGTTTTACCCTATACACAGGGGGGAAACACCAAAGGGGAGAAGTGTGATGAGATGCTAAGATTGGGAAGTTGAAAATATCAATCTTCGAGGTGGAAGACGCGCATGGATTAGTGTACCGGGTGGAGCGATATTTTGCAGTGAATGAGCTAAATAGGAAGGAGAAGTTCATGAAGGCATGGTTATGTTTAAAGGGAAAAGCCCTGGCATGATTTCAGTGGAGGGAGACTAGATAGGCAATCCGCTTGTAGGAGGAATTTAAGGATTGCTTGTTAAAATATTTATGAGCCATTCGAGAAAAAAACCTACACATCAATTCTTTGTCTTGACTCAGAAGGGTGCTGTCATGGGGTCTCGTGAAAATTTTGAGAAGCTATCTGAATGTTCGAGAGGAATATTGGAAGAAGTGTTGGAATGAAACTTCATAAAAAGTTTTAAAACAAAGATATGAACATCCCTTCTTATGTTGGGATCACGAGAATTGAGGGAAATTATGGAATTAGCATAGCTAGTTGAAAATAAAAATGTAATTGAACAAGAAAATATGAGTAATCACATGTGGAGTGTCATATCGAACTACTACAATCACGACGATGTCAAAATATTAAACAGTGGAAGTCCAGAGGGAGGCTCCACATGGCATGAATAATAGGCCACAACTGATAGCGACATTCAAACGCTGTATAGAGATAGAATCAGAAAAAGCAAACAAAGGGGTTATATTTTTGGTGTGATGAATAATTTTCCTCAGGGCACCGTTGCAAGGATAGTACATTGCAAGTTCTCATAGTGTGTGATGAGGAGGCAAGGGATCATGATCCAGTAACAACTTGCCTTTACCCACCTTGAGGACAAGATGTTTCCTTGGGAGGATAGTATTGTTATGTCCATGCCTAAGAGCAATGCTATCTTTTAAATTTAGTCATTTATTATTATTAATATATTGGGTATATATAGGGTTAATGTTTAGGATTGGGGTTATGCAAGAGATTGTAGTTAAGTGTCTTAGGGTTCTAGTTTGGGAGAGATTTCATAGCACTCCAATTGTAGGATTTGGGAGAAATCGTCTACCTCTCAAATTATAGGTGATTATATATGTCTTCATGTTGAGTTGTTTGATGTTCTAACAATAAAATATTCGGTTGTCCTAATTTTTCTATGAAAAGACGTTCTGATTCGTATCAATCATATAGACCAATAGATTAGAAAACATACTTCCTGTTGCAGTGTATTATCACGCTGACTAGCACGTCTTACAGACAATTGGGCAGCAGGCACCCCCGATGTAGCCCCCAAAAAAGGGACGATGCTAGGAAGCTACAAAATTTTCGGTTATCTTGGACTTGCAAAAATGACTTAAATTTGATTTGCTTAGTTTGAACTTTATTTGACATAAAAAATAATAAAAGAAAATACAAGTTACAAAACATAGAATAATCACTCAAATTATGATTTGAGTCCATATAAGAGAATAAGGTTAGGCATACATGACATATAAAAGCTTATAAAAAATTTCATAACCTTCCAATTTATGTGATTGGGCTTCTCTTTGATTTCAAATTTGATCATATTTAAAGGTGATCAAATAAAACTATGTCATAGTGCAAATGACTCTTTATGTGATCATTTGAAAACATAAATTTGTAGGGTGGCAAATTAACTTAAATATGAAATAAATAAACTGTGAATAAATTTGGGGGTTGAAAAATTGACTTGAACATGCAACATTATAGATTAGGGTTAAACTTGGGGGGGGGGGGGGGGGGAGAATGAAATTTTATTTGCTAAAGTAATGATCCACTACACCAAATTTGAAACCAAAATTGTAATACACCTGCTGGTAAGAGAAGGTGAAACGAAGACGGTTCCTTTTAAAGCCAAAAATAGAATTTCGTGTGATTCAAAACCATAATATTGCAAACATTTCAAGTTTTGAATGATTTTAATGTCTATACAAGCATCAGGACTGCTTCTTAGGTTTCATGCAATGTTTTGAGGCCTGTGTGAGTATTTCTAAGACATAAGAATAATTTTGGAGCTATAAATGCTTTAAGGCGTTTAGAAAAATAAATCAAGAATGCGGAAT
This sequence comes from Papilionanthe hookeriana x Papilionanthe teres, assembly GCA_022702705.1. Lineage (NCBI taxonomy): Eukaryota > Viridiplantae > Streptophyta > Magnoliopsida > Asparagales > Orchidaceae > Papilionanthe > Papilionanthe hookeriana x Papilionanthe teres. The sequence continues at coordinate 62,030,217 of CM040437.1, forward strand.
TTCAAAATCTTGCATATATTTCTTGAAGTAAATTTCATATCCAAGTCATGGTTTAAAAGATCGTGGAAATACTTAAAGCTTGTAAAATCTTTTGAACTATTCAAATATATGAAATTTAAAACATGTGCATGTGCTCCAACAAATTCATAAAATACTGAAGTATTAGGTTCAAAAATGTTGCGTGGGCTAGCTTAAAATTAATTTTATGAACTCGCATACGCTCCACCAAATTAAATAAGTGTTTAAATTTCAACAATTTAATAATTCCGTGCGGGTTAAGGTTAAAAGTTTACTCACTTGATCTAATAAGCGTGTAAAATTCTTTTAGAAAAATCTAAGATTATTTTTAAAAGTTAAGGCCTCTGATATTTTAAATAAAACCGAATTCAAGAAAATCAGACCACGCATGCGTTCAATCGGGTCAACTTCTCTATAGAGCAGAATTGTAATTCTCGCTCAACTAGTCCGCTCATCCTCCTTTTAAGAATTTGAATTGAATAATATCAAAATCACAAATAATAAACATAACAATTTACAGGTTCGGCTCAACTAATTCGATCCTCCTAAAAATTAGAACTGACAAATCTAGTAATTTTTTAATAATATTTAATCACAAATATAAAAATTTACTAGTCCAATCACATAAACTGATCATCTTTCTCATAAGGACTAGAGTTGACAAGACTAACATTTTATAGATATTTAGGTATCAATTTTTATTTCAAGCATAAATATTTCAAATATCCAACCAGGATGATGGGCAAGTTGATAGAAGATCTAAGTGAAGATGTTTATTTTAAATACTAAGTTCACAAGAATATTTAAATAAACACAGATGATATAAACTATAAATTCAAACCTCTGTAAGCATGGCAGAGTTGGAAAAATGTAAATATAATCATATGTCTATCTTAATGTAATATAAAATTGACTGGGTTCAAATAGAGCAATCAAATCTCCAATGATGGCCATTTTGACTGAAACATTTAAATTATTTTTTAAATTAAGCTCTTAAAATAACAAACAAAAATACTAAAACAAAAATTAATCACCTAAAGGATTCAAGAAAATAAATCAAAATTTTCAAGTTAAAATCAATCATTTAAGAGATTAAAACAAATGTCATCCAACCCCCACAGCAGTTTGTCGAATGTGACATTTTTTTATTTATCTCAGTTCACAAAGAACTAATGTTACATTGAGTATATCAATATTCACACTCAAATCAATCTCACATTAGTAAGGATGTAACTCGAATCTCATTTCCATGTGGTTTGGTCCAAAGGCTCCACAAAAAGTAGAGATTATAACCAAAGTCCTCTGATCTGATGTTTACCACCAAATGGCACCATTATATTACAGCACAGTCAAGACTCATATGTTCCCAATGATTTTCTACCCTTTGAGTTTTGAATCATTATGGTGGAATTGATTGCATAAAACTTCTATTAGCGAAGACTTAAATTTGTCTTTTTAGACAAACCACCCCATATTCACAAAGGTCTCTTAGACAACGCACACATAGTTGTTAATAAAGATCTTTCAATCAGTTTAGGTCAATTCCCTCCTTCGACTAAGTAGATCAGGGACCACGATGGCCTATAATGACGAAACAATTAGATCTTGATCGGGCGCGTCATCATTTCCCCTACCATTCGATTTAAGCTAAAAGTGATAAACTTTATAATCTAAATTATAAGAATGCAGCTATTCTAAGTTGAATTTTCAATACTCAATGATTAGCCTTAATCGAAAGTGTTCTCACATTATCCGGAGGAATAATTAACCATAGTGGTTTGCGCCTATGGGAAATCTCGAATCCCAGATAAAAAAATCCTCGCAAAATGATAGTGAAGTTTTAAAGTAACGTCTTATCTACAATCCAATCTGCCTTCTAAAAATTTGAACCTCAAAGCTCTCAACAATAAACATCACAGGGAGTCCGGAGCGTCGAATTTTTGGAGCCCACATTTACAGCTTATTTTTTATGTTTGGTCTTGATATAAAATATGAATTATGCTGAGGTGATGTAAATGATTAAAGATATTATATATGTGAATGCTAAAATTTATTAAAGATATTGTGTCATATTTTAATGTTAGTGGATTTTTAAATGTTAGATGTTATTATAGATTGTTATATATGTTAGAATTGTGTATCTCTACCATCCGATGTCCGTTTATGCCTTCAAAATTTTAAACTCTTAGATCAGGTCATGACAAGACAAATTTCCCTCATAACCTATACTCTCCTCATCTATTTCTCATTTTATCATCTCCTCGTTTCTTCCCTCCCTGTCCAACTACACAAACACATGATGAACAAAAGGGAAAAAATACAAATCATTCACATGTAGCTTAAAATATATTACATCTGATATTGAAATCAACCATAAACCATATGTTTCCTTCTGATTTTATTAAGAGGTTTCAACTAAAAAGGCATAGATTTACAAGCTTAGCGTAACTTTTGGATGCATGAAACAACATTTAAGAGAAGCTGATTAAAAGATGTGCTAACAAGCAAAGCAGCTTCACATTATAAACGAAATTTTAATATCAGTAATGTATTATGTGCTTACCACCCTGGCCAATTCTCTGTCCAAATCATTGGCTTGTTGGGAGAGTTTGGTACAAATTGATCACAATAAAAAGAGTTGCAAGTATTAATCTGTCAAAAAAAAAAAAACACCAATCAATTCATTTAGAATAAGATTGTAATTTTAAAATTGGAACAAGTTCGAAAAGAAAAAATTCTAACGAGAGGCAAAAAGAATCACGCAATCAAAACACAACACAAATGGCTGACATAAGCAATGATATGCTAATTATTGTCCTTACCACATGTGCAGGTGCATCATACTGCTGGCACATAATCCAAGGAACGCCAATGTCTTGAGAAAGTGCCATATCTGCAGCCCACATTGCATAAAGCTTCCCACCATCTCCATAAACTTTTTCAATATCGCCATATTCATTCTCAACCTAAAACGAACAATCCTAATTGTTATTGAGCTGTTCGGTTTTAACAGAAACCAAAACCCAAAAAAAGATGGAAGCTAGCGCAATCAGATAAGCAAGGATTGCAAACAAAATATACTAAACACTAAAATCACATTAAAAGCCATGATATTGCAATGCAACCACCAGTGGTGTCTTTTTTATAAATTGATGTTTATTGGTGTTGTTTTTATTGTGACTTTTACTAGTACAACACAAACTTTCTTACTAGTATACCGCCCAATTTTTTATAACAAACCACAGATTGCGTAGTCAGACAGCAATAATCTGAGATAATATTTCATTCTTGAAAACAATTTCTACTCGGGTTATTTTGGGAAATAAGATATTAAAGTGAAAGTCATGAATTTCCTCGTTCTACTTTCAGAGAAGGATAAATCAATCTTAATGAATGTAATTGGGTTATTTTTGTATTGATTTATTGCAAATAATGGATAAAATATATTTAATAATTAAAATAATGCTAAATATATATTTAAAATAGGCTTATTTGAAACATGACCAAAAATTAAACGTTTAAATATTATTTATTCTTTATATTTGGAACGAATTAATAAACTATAATGTGAAGCAAATCATGTACAATAAATAGGATTTGAATGGAATTAAGTATGATAAAAATTGTTGATGCGTCATGTTTTTAGAAAAACGTAAGTTGGAATGAGTTTGTTTGGATACTTGTTGGCATAACTTATATGAACCTCTCAAACCAAACTCCTAGAGACTATTTATTTGAGGTCATGAATAGTTTTTTTTTAATTAATATTCTTTTCGTGTATTCTTATTCCTCCTGAGTCCTAGAAAAACTTTCATCATCATTTAAGTCTTCATTTATAAAAGAATTATTAGCATCTAGTTGGTGTAGATTTTAAACAAGATTTTCTGATTTAAAGCGAAATACACAAATTATGTTTCTTGTTGTAACTGGAACAAACATCTCAAAGTAGTTAATTTCATAAGTTTGAGCGAACTTTTTAGGAATCAATCATATTTAATATCTCTCAATGGAAGCATCAGACATGCATTTAAAGGTAAATAACCATTTAAGCCTAGCAAAAATGGCATCATATAATTAACAGCTCTCCATGTTCCATTCCTTTTAAGGCATTCATTTCCTCTTTCATGGGCCACCGTGTTATTTTAAATGTTTTTATGTAGTAATTGGAATTTCAAATTCTGCTGAATTGAATGCTAGACTTTTACCATAGAACATAAAGTTATATGTCACAACATTTGTGACGCGGGGGCTTGGGGGAGCTTACCAGGGCTGAACCAATTCAGCTAGGTGGGCAAAGACCAGCCGGCCCTTGCTTTGGGCTAGGTTGGCAGCCCAAGCGGAGGGGCCTCTCCCTCCTTAGTTATCTACAATTATAAACATGCTCCTTTCATTGTTTAGGATTAGTTTTTTATGTGAGTTCTTTCAGCACAGCCCTCGGTGTCCTCATTTTCCCTCTTTGGGTTGTAACCGATGACGAGTGATGCTCCGGCTGTATCTCGCTCCGAGGTGCTGATTATCCTTGGTTTTACCCTCACATAACCCCCTCCATGCTGCCGCACTCCACCCTCCTTCCTGCTCACTGCAGTTCAACTGCAGCACCCTCCCTTTTCTTTTTTATGCAGCCCCAGAACAGTCACCGTTCCCCTTTTGTTTCGTCCAACCACAACCTCCACTTCTTCCCCACCCATTTGTCGCAGCCTACCACCACCCTGCCACCTTCTCCATACAGCCCTCCAAACCGCACTCAATCTGATCCATGTTGCCTTCCAAAACACAAGCCGCCTAACCCTTGTTGTCCTTCAACCGCATCCCTACTTACTTCAATTCGCAGGCCCCTTCGACAGCCGCCTCAGCACCTGAATTTCTGCATTAGTCCATTGTCGGTATTTATTTTCTTTTGTTGTTTTCTGCTTTTCTATTAGTATTGATTGTAACCTCTAAATGTCTTCGTAATATAGGTCTTGTTTTGTCATTGTTTGGCTAACTCCGTTATCAACTGGTATCAGAGCTAACATGACCGCAGTCCTATCCTAGGGATTTCGAGCATCCGTTGTACCCAAACCATCTCCACCAAAAAAAAAATTTCCTACCGCCAAATGCCCTTTCCACTCCTACAAATCCTAAAACCTAACCATGTCACCAAGGAGATATAAGCTGGAGCCTACCTAGGAATGGATACAGCGAGAGCTCCGTCAACTTCAGCAGAGACTTACGAAGATGGATGATGGTACCCAAGGGAATGTTATCCTCAATTGTGATAAGAAGAGTTGGTAGGGAGAAGGGGACGAGAATCTGAATCCCTTCCATAGGGATGACTTCAATAACGAGGAAGACAAGCCCAGTCGCATCAGAATTCATCATCAAAGAAGGTCGAGAGGGGAAACACCATATGAAGAACAAAGAGATTTCGCTATCAAGGTGGATCTAACAGAGTTTGATGGAGGTACGAATTTAGACTACTTTATTGAATGGCTACAATCAATTGAGTAGAAATTTGAGTAAAAAGATATGCCAAAAGAAGAGGGGCAAGCTTGTTGCCACCAAATTGAGGAAAAGCGTCTACTTGTGGTGGAACAACTTGCTTAGGCAGAGAGAGAAATATGACAATGAATATAATATCAGTTAAGAGAAGATGAGAAAGTAGATGCAGAGAAAATATTTGCCTCATCATTACCGCCAAGACATGTTTTTGAAACTCCACCTACAACAGAGAGACCTATAAGTAGAGGAGTTCACGACGCAGCTTGACCAGTTGCAGATGAAGGGTGAGTTGATTGAATCAGAGAAACATTCCATAGATCAATATCTGGGGAATTGAAGCCCGTTATCAGCAATTTGTGCAGTTGCAAACCTATTGGTCACTGGGAGAAGTACAGACCTTAGTACTGAAGTAGAGAGATAGCAAAAACAAAGCAGGCAACCACCACCATTTAGTGAGCCACCCGTAGTTGAAATACCAGTAGGAGTACAGCTCAGGGAGTTGAGAAAACTGGTTCAGATAAAAACAAAGACACCCCAAGTGAGAAGAAGCCCGAGAACAGTAGCAAGCCTATTACAGTCTCCGTCCAAAAATGTTTTAGATTGTATGGATTTGGGAACATTGCCTCCAGCCACCCAACAAGACAAATTGTGTCTTTTACTGAGTACGCAGTGGAGATTAGCGATGAGGAGACAGCTGAGGAATAGGGTAGGTGTATCATCTTCCACTGGATGAGGGCGAGATGTTCATCATTTAACGAGTCCTATAGCAAAGGAAATGCGGCATCCGCAATGGCTTCGTCACAACACATTTTATATATGTTGCAATGTGAACAAAAAGGTATGTAGTCTCAGAAAGAGGAGAAATTGATCCTCATGTCTCACGGTATTCCCAGCCGTATTGTCTAACATAGCTGAAGTAGAACAGGGCCAGCAATGACTGGAGGTGTCTAATCCACATTTGCATCAATTTTTAGTTTCTAAATAAAACATATCAAGGTGGATCTAACAAAGTTTGATGGAGGTACGAATTTAGACAACTTTATTGAATGGCTACAATCAATTGAGTAGAAATTTGAGTAAAAAGATATGCCAAAAGAAGAGAGGGGCAAGCTTGTTGCCACCAAATTGAGGAAAAGCGTCTACTTGTGGTGGAACAACTTGCATAGGCAGAGAAAGAAATATGACAATGAATATAATATCATGTAAGAGAAGATGAGAAAGTAGATGCAGAGAAAATATTTGCCTCATCATTACCGCCAAGACATGTTTTTGAAACTCCACCTACAACAGAGAGACCTATAAGTAGAGGAGTTCACGACGCAGTTTGACCAGTTGCAGATGAAGGGTGAGTTGATCGAGTCAGAGAAACATTCCATAGATCAATATCTGGGGAATTGAAGCCCGTTATCAGCAATGTTGTGCAGTTGCAAACCTATTGGTCACTGGGAGAAGTACAGACCTTAGTACTGAAGTAGAGAGATAGCAAAAACAAAGCAGGCAACCACCACCATTTAGTGAGCCACCCGTAGTTGAAATACCAGTAGGAGCACAGCTCAGGGAGTTGAGAAAATTGGTTCAGATAAGAATAAAGACACCCCAAGTGAGAAGAAGCCCGAGAACAATAGCAAGCCTATTACAGTCCCCGTCCGAAAATGTTTTAGATTGTATGGATTTGGGAACATTGCCTCCAGCTACCCAACGAGACAAATTGTGTATTTTACTGAGTACGCAGTGGAGATTAGCGATGAGGAGACAGCTGAGGAATAGGGTAGGTGTATCATCTTCCACTGGATGAGGGCGAGATGTTCATCATTTAACAAGTCCTATAGCAAAGGAAATGCGGCATCCGCAATGGCTTCATCACAACACATTTTATATATGTTGCACTGTAAACAAAAAGGTATGTAGCCTCAGAAAGTGGAGAAATTGATCCTCATGTCTCACGGTATTCCCGTACCGAATTGTCTAACATAGCTGAAGTAGAACAAGGCCAGCATTGACTAGAGGTGTCTAATCCACTTTTGCATCAATTTTCGGTTTCTAAATAAAACATATCCAAAAGAGAAGTTCTCGTTAACCGTATCAGAGCTGATTGTGGATATCACCTTCTCGCAGTGATAATTTCCTTCATAAATGATTGATTTGATTATAACCAAATCAAGATAGCCCTGAATATAAGAGTTTCACGACACTTAGAACCCCGATTAAAATTTATTGCTATAATGGCATGTCTTTCGACATTAAAAAAGCTGGTACAACCTATTAGCAATTCATGACCCTAATCTCTAACAAGTTTATCCATGATCAAATGGAGTGCTATATTGATAATTTGGATATCAAATTCAAAGAAAATGAAAACCATTTATATGATCTGAAAATTATCTTTAAATAGTTGCATTGTCAAAACCTAAAAATGAATCATTTAACAAGCACCTTTCGGGCAGCTTTAGGAAAGTTTTTAGACTTCGTGATGAAGCACCGAAGGATAGAGATTGATCTTGAAAGGATCAAAGCCAAAAATGTAATCTCCAAAAAACCTAACTCAATTGGAACCTTTCTAAAGTTGGCAAATATAAAATACACTACCTCAAAACAATCAACAAGTGTTAACCGGCGTTGACTAAAAATATTCTAAATTCATTTGAGATGATAAGTGTCATCGCGCAATCGATAGGATCAAGAAGTATTTGAAGTCACATTCAGTGTTAGTTGCTCCTATTCCTAGTAAGTTACTAATTCTCGACACTACAATATCAGACAAATCCTTCAGAGCCTTGTTAGATCAAGTCAAAAAGAATGGCATAAAAAATGCTCTATATTATTTGAACCATCATTTAATTCACTTTGAAACCAAATAGACACCTATTGAGAAGCAATATTGGGCCAGAAATTAACTGAGGCATTACATGTTTTTTGCATAAGATGCATTTGATCTCCAAGATCAATCCACAGTAGTATTTGATAACTCAATCAACATTGAATGGACCGTTGGCTCGTTGGTTGATAATATTGTTTCAATTTTGACATCACTTACATTCCTTTGCGAGCAGTGAAAGGTCGAGCCTTGGCTAACTTCCTAGCTGCTCACACATTTCTGCTCGGCTCTCCATTGAATGATGATAGAGTCATGAGTTTAGTTCGGCGAGTCAGACCTTGTTGAAGGTTGCATTTTGATGTTGCAGTTGAAGGTTGCATTTTGATGTTGCAGCATCCTCTCACAATAATGGAGAATCCCGATCTTCCATCCCCGACAAGGCTAGTCCTAATTGATATCCATAAGTTTGTGGGTCCGAAAATTAATGACCGCTCCTCATGAACACTTTGCATTTATTTTTATTTTATTTTGTTAAGATAGCTTCAGAGAGTCAAATTTTCAGAAAGCATATTGAATTGTAGATAAGACACTACTCAGAAATTAAGCCCTCAATTTACGAGAACTCACATAGCGCAAGCCCCTATGGTTAATTACCCCTCTTAATAACGGGAGAGCACTTTCGATTAAGACTAGTCATTCAGAATTGAATATTTCACATATAATAGCAGCAGACTTAGAATTTAAGTTGTAAAATTTATCACTTGAAGCTTAAAGCGGATGGTAGGAGAAGAAAGACGAAACTCAGTCAAGATTTCATGGTTTCGTCATCCAGGGTTGTCAGAGAAGGTAGTCAACGCAACCTGACAGAAAGATTCTTGTGAGCAATAATGAGTTGTGTCGTCCAAGATATCCTTATTGATCTAGGATGAATATTTGTCTAAGTGGACAAATTTAAATCAACCTTAGCTAACCAATGATTTTGTGTCAATCAATTGCACCCTTGTGATTCACAACTCAAATGATAGAAAACTATTAGAGAACATACGGGCTGCAATCGTAACTGTAATATAATTTGTATCATTTGTCGGTAACCACCCAGTCAGAGGGCTCAGGTCTTGACTACTATTTTGCGATGTCATTTGGCGGTAGAACCACGCAGACAGAGGACTCGAGCCACGCTCTTACTGGCATACAATTGTTTTAATTATGAATATAGAGATGTGTTTAATATAACATTCACTTTTTGTAAGCTGAAGGCAATCAATAGTTTGTCACCCTTGACTAACTATTGCGTTTAGGGTGACAAACTATTATAGAGGGTAGATAGATTTTGCATTTAGCTTTTAAGTGATTGAATTTTACTTGCATATTAGTTAGTTGTTTTGAAAATATTGACTTTAAAGATTAACTCCTTCGGTTCAAATATTCTATCAACTCGATCATCATCGGGAAATTAAGCATTTAAAATATTTATATTTAAAGTGGGGCATTTAATTTTGTCAGTTTAGACTTTTAGGGTAAAAGTCATGTTAACTCCTATCTTGTCTTTTTAAAGGGAATGATCGGACTAGGTGATTTGAACTTGTAAATTCTTACTTTAGGATTTAGACATTAATTAGGATTTACTAAATTTATCAACTCCAGACCTTACGAGGAGGATCATAACAGTTGGGTGTGACTTAAAACCCTATCATTTAGACATTAATTAGGGTTTACTAAATTCGTCAACTCCAGTCCTTATGAGGAGGAGAATAGCAGTTAGGTGGGACTTACAACCCTATTCTATAGTCAATGCTGTCTAATCAACCCGTGAAGCATTCTCAAACATAATATCTAAGCATTCAATATATTTATTGTAGCACATGCGGGTGTTTAACTTTATATGTTAACATACTTTCTAAAGATTTTGCATATTTTGAGTGACTTAGATACAAATTTAAAATGTGTTTGATAGACAATTTGTTTCATAAAGATGCATATGCAGCAATTTTAAATCATGTGTTGCTTATTTATTTATGTATATATTCTAATTTTACATTTGAGAGTATCCAAACTTTGACTCATACAGTTTCTAGAATACTTTCATAGATCCCCAAGTGCAGCATTTCGTATTTGATCTAGAAATTATCTTGAAATTTATATCTTGAAATTATTCAAATTTTTAAATATTTCAAAAAATACTCTTGCATTTACATAATTTCATTTGAAGCTTTAAAATGATTGTCTTTTGTTTGCTAGCAAACACATTGCGAATTCGGTGGCGAGATTTTTAATTTCAAATTTTAATAAAACTCCATATTTTAATTACGCTTCGCCTCTAGAAGCCTAAGGGTCTATTTGGGGCAGCAGCAGCTTATCAAGAAGCTGCTGCACAAAAACTACTAAGGATAAGCTAGCTGGTTGGTTGTTTATTACGGCAGCTGTTTTTGGATAAATGATCATTCTGCCTCTGTATAGTAATGTTGTTTATAACAGAACTGTAATAGCAATATATTTAATATTTGTGAATCAAAAATCCACATTATAATAGTACAAAAAAATAAGATGTACGTCTTACTTAACAATGAGTATCAAGATTGTTAAAATAAAAGGAAATATTATTAAAATTACATTTAATAACATAATATTATTTTAAAAATGAAGACGGCGTATGTCACGAGCTATGTCATCTCCAGGGATGCTATCCATTCCTGATTACTGACGGCGGTAGAATCTGCTAGATTGTCTGCCGGCCAAAAAAAGTCACACTGCTCCGTGATCATCCACCGGCACATGTAGAATTGCCTCCCGTAGCTATGTATCTGACGTGACGTCAGTAGAGAAGTCTGAGTCAGTAGTGGCAGAACAATCGTCGGGAGATACCTAAAGTCCTAGAACTCATCTTTCTTAAATGCTACAAAAGACAATACGAGTTGTAATTGCTAAAAGAAAAAATTAATTACAAATTTTTGCAGGTTTGAAGACTCAAAGAATTCAGTATACCAACCAACGAATCTGTCACTACAATAATACAGTAGATCTTGTAAAAAAAAGGTATTGATTGCATTTAACCCACGTAATATCAAATTCGTGTGTGTCACATATGCAAATCACCAACAAAGTTCTTCCAAAAGGACGTCAAAAACTGTTGCACCAAAAAAAATAGAAGAATTTGGTTGTCTTCATTAGGATTTCACATGTGACACCAACCAACAGCGTCTAAGAGGTCATCCAAAATAACTCATAAGGTCAAATGTCTTTTCATAGATCTCTCAAACCCACCAAAAGAAAAACAAATGAAATGCAATTAAAAAAAACACTTACAATTAGCATAGAAAGCCCAGACAATCAATATGAAAAGTAGAGTACAAATAGTGTTGAATAAACGAAAGAAAGTACAAATAGTATTGAATAAAGTAGAAATACTCCAATCACCCTTGTACTATCGCATCTGTAATTTGTTCTCTCATCTCTGTCATCTTGCTTGCACATTCCTTATCTTTAGCATGTATGGTGGAAGCATAATTCTCAAACTATGACAAAAAATGTCGAAGACGTTACTTTAAGTGCCTCGGCAGGTACATACTCATGATCCTCGTCCGCTCTATGGAAGTCGATGTCGTTGCGGGAAGGAGGTCGTCGAATGTAATTTTGGAGAGTCATCGTGGCAATCACAATATGCACATGTTTGGGAAATGAGTGCATATGGCATATCGCAGAGTATAACTAATTTCTTCTAAACACCGAAAGTCCTCTTAATGACACCGCGTAAAAAGGAATGTTTTTATTGAACATTTATTTTTTGTCTCATGTTACATTGCTTGATTGCTCAAATTCAGATATGTGATATCTCGTATCAGGATAGGGTTTGAGATAACCTCGCTGCAATGGATATCCAGCATCAACCAAGTAGTATTTACCTTATAAATATTGCATAATTAGTATTGAGATAAAAGTGATTTACGAGAGTAGCCGAGTCTCAAGCATACTTGCATAGTTGTTCGTCGCAACGACACCTCCAAATATTTGATCCAACTTCTCCTCCAACTCAGGTTCGAGTCCAATAAGTTTAACTTTTTGTTCAACGGGCAATACCTACAACTTCAATTTTAAGACAAAATGAAATTGAACAAATTAAGGGACATGTCAAAAATGTTTACCGCAAGTGTTTTTGTCCACCACTCCTCTGAAGTATCAATGGTTCGCTTCACCGGATCTCACCCTAGACCTGTTGAACCTCGTTTCAATTCTTTCCAATATTTTCAATCCTTTTTAAGCTGGTCACACTTGTTATTTAATTACATCCTATCGTACTCTCTATCTATATTTTCCCTCAACTTTCTCATAATATTTTGCCATCAATCCTTATTGAAATAGGTTGTGGGTCTATTTCCGAGATCAATCTCTGTGAAGCAAAGATCACAAAATATTATTTTTGTTTCCTTGTCCCACACTACGAATATACCAGTTTCTTTAGTCTTAACCATTGGTTAACTATAATGAAGAAGATAAAGTTCATAAATAAAAATGCAACCATAAAACAGCAAAGTCACACACAACACCATCACTCACCACGCCATCACACCTCCATCACTCAATCACACCTCCACACACTCCGCCACACCGCACATCTCCAAACACCCAACCAACCAACATACATCACCTAAACACCACTCCACAACACACTTCTTAAAAACGCGAAAAGAAGCAAATATTAACTTTTGAAAAGAAACTTTGCTCTAATTTTCGATTAATTTGATGAAATAGAAACCTTTGAACGATACACCATTACTCACCACAATATTGTATTAACCTTAAGTGCATATAAAACCACTAAATAAACAGGCTTGACTCCTGCTGTTGATAAGTGATCCCAGCTACTCTATAAGTGTGAGATGTGTAAATACATAAAAATTATGTGTTATGTCTGTAAGTCCATAAAAGCAGTTGTAATGAATTGACAAAACTGCATAAAATTAGCTGTAAACAGATGCTATATTGCTACGAATGTTAGTAAGTTATATAGCATGCTGAGGTTTAACCATAACTGGCATTTGACTCTTGAATCAAAGTCAGCAGACACTATCTCCTGGAAAAGTCAAGGAAGCATTTATATTCTACCACGTGCATCAAGATGTTTAAGATTAGGATGCATTTAGATACAAGCCACACAATTCTTATGTATTTACATATTTAACAAGTAAACATTCACATTTACATGCATAATACTCAAATGTGCACATTAAAAAACCACCATCACTACTCTTCAAGGGGCAGTTGGATGCATAACACACAATTTGTACGTAATTACATCCCTAAACAACTAAACATCCATATTTACATGCATAATTCTCAAATCTGCACATCAAAAAACCACCATCACCACTCTCTAAGGGGCAGTTGGATACATACCACATAATTCTTACGTATTTACATATCCAACAACTAAACATTCATATTTGCATGCGTGATACTCAACTCTGAATATCAGAAAGGGGCATTTAGCTACTTGCCACGCAAATTTCCTACTACTAAAACTATTAATATGTGAGCTTTACCAAACCAATCAAACTTCCAAAGAAATTTTGGGGTTGCACCAAACCTAGCAAGAATGCGTAGATAAATCAAACCCAAGTAGAATGCTTCAGTTGAATGGAACTAAGTAATGACAGAATTGCACAACATTCAAAAGAAAAGATTGGTTTTTATCCAACCTGGTTATGCAAGTTTACTTTAGATGCAACCCAAGTTAAATGGTTGGTAAATTAAAGCATTCTTAAGTTGACTAAAAAATTTTGCCAAGCAAAAATGTTTAAAATGACTGAAAATTCTTCTTAAATCAGCAACTTGAACTCAGCCATGCAATTTCTAGAATCTAATGATGTCCTCATAAGTGAATACAATCAAAGGAAAAGACAGAAAAGGTCGAAAATAAGTAATTACCGTCGAGCATCACTAACGGAATCCCTAAAGAAATTCTGTCGAGTATCACTATCTACTACTTTTCCATTTTTTTTTTTTTTTTGGAAGATTTATATGCATATCACTCAATTCATATGTATTGACATATATAACATCTAAAATTCAATTTTTACATATAAATTACAAACAGAAACATCAAGCCACCAACAAATTACTGCAGGAGCACGGCACACTCCATAGCAAATACATAGACCACAACAAACCTCCACACCACAAGTCCAACATCCCGCCTCAACAATAACAAAACAAATCACAAATGCAGAAAACTAAAAATAACAGCCAAAACCGATCTCCCATCCTTTGCATCTCAAAATATCAATCAAAACCATCATAACTTACCAACAGAAGCATCAAGCAAATTCACTAAGTAACTAGAAACCAGAAAATGAGTGCGACTCTCAGAAAATCCATCAAGCAAATTAATGAAGGCAACAATGCGGCTTTAAGGGATAGAAGATACCGGAGGAAGAAGCACTGAAGTCCCGAAAGAATGCGAGAGAGGGACGGTTATGGCAGAAGAATGCGAGAGCGGGATAATTAAGAAGAAGCACCTCCGGGACCAGAAAGAATGCAGGAGCGCTCCGCGGGACGGTAAAGGCAAAAGAGGAGAACACGGGGTTGAGGAGATGAAAGCTTTGACAAAATAAAACAAATAAATGCGGGCCACAGAGTCGAACCTGCGGCCCATGTTTTATTAACGCTCTATGTCGTGGAGCAAACGTCGAAACAAACGCTTCGTAACCGCAGTCTGCGAACGCGCCGGAGGTAAACAGCACCCCCAAACGGACTCTAAGTCAAGATAGCTCAATTTCAAAATACTTTTAGATTTACGAGCTTAAATTTTAAAAACCAAATCTTAATATTTTACGCGTTGAAAGTTCATATTTTAATAGCTCATAATTTTAAAATTTTTAAAACCCTTGAAATCTAAACATTTAAAAACTTAGGTCCCTAATATTCTAAACTAAGAGCCTAAATTTTATAAGCTCGAGCCCAAATCATTTTAAAATTTAAATGAGTGTTGTTTTATTTTATTTTAAATATTCAAAATTCTAAATGTTTTAAAGTGAATACAAGTCCAAATCACCCATAATTTTGACCTCCTCCTGGCGTAAACACTCGTTAGAGGGCACGAGAGAATGACAGTCTTCCCAACTGTCTTAAGAGAAGAGCTGATCAGTGTCATGAGACATTAAGACCGGAGAGCAAAAGTATAAATTTAACACTTAATCTTAAAAGACGCAACGGATTTTCCTTCTTTTCACAATACGCAACTTAAATAAAATGAACAGTAATAATAATAATAATAAATGAACAGAAGTCTCGGGCAAGTGCTCGGGTTGGGTTAATAAGGGTCGGGCTTAGTTTAATATGCAGATTCAAACATAAAGACAAGGTTAAAGCTTAAGAGTGGCTTATGTGGTTAAGGGAAACAGGCGAACTGGCGGAGCAAATTGAGCTCAGGTAGGGCAAAGGAAGGTCGATTGCGGACGAGGCTTCTGATGGTTTGCAAGGGAAGGAGAAGTAGAGACGTGAGGCATCGGTGTGAAACAGAGAGGAGGAGCTGCTGGTTTTAGCGAATAGTGGACGGCGGCAAGGTTTCATATAAGGGAGAAGGTAAGGTCAAAGTTGGGCTTTGCAGTGAGGCTTGCGTATCACCGGCAGTGAAGAGATAGGGAGTTTCAAGTCTCTGTACACCACCAATCCCACTTTACCTTTCCAGTTAGAGTTAATCACAGGGATTCAACCACAAAGGCGATGGTTCTGGGCAAAATCAGAAGATGTACGAATGCGTGCGAGAAGATAAAGGATTGACAGTGGCTTCGGGTTAAACCATGAGTGAGGGACGGTGCAGAAGGGAAGTGTGTGGGTTCCCATGCAGGGAGTTGAAACAACAGAAGGATTTTGGTGACAAAATGGAGACGAAGTGGAGAAGGGATAGAGAGTGCATACCTTTGTGTGGAAGTGCGGCAAGGCTTCAATGGAGATGCGATTTGGATAGAGAGACGCCGACAGGGAGGAACAGTAGACTCGTGTGGTTGATTGGGAAGAACCAAAAGGAACTAACGGGAAGAGATGTGTGAATGAATCTGTATGCCGCTTTGTTCCTCTGCTTGTAACCGAGCTAGAGCGAGGAACAGTTTCCTTATTTTGGCAGGCTCCCACAATTAAAAAAAGGGTATTTAATTAAGTGATTGATTAATTAATTAACTATATTAATTATTTATTTACTTTTATTATTTTTCCTCCTGTTTCGTTCTCTTTATTTTACACGGTCAGCAAACTCTAGATAACGGAATATTTGGATACCCGTACCGCTTTTCAGAGCCTACTACAAACAAAGAGACTGAGTACAAAACTATGATCACAAGTTCTTCTTATGAGTATAAAAGAATTAAGATTTTTAACAATTCTCAATTGGTTATCAATCAAATCGACGGAATCTATAATATCCTAAAACCCAAATTTCATTCGTATTATTAGTATACATTGAAGCTCCTCAAACAGGTTTTGATCTTGACCCTATACTATACTCCTCATAGCAATAATATCATAGTGGATGTTTTAACAAAGCTCGAGAAAAAAATTTCCTAAGAATTACTTCATTTCTATTGAGGTGTAGAATCTAGGTTCTATTGCCCAAAGATTTTGAATGCATTGTTGGGAGAAACTACTCTGAATGAACCTTCTTCTTGTTTCATTGCATAATAGGATCACAAGATTTGAGAAAACTGGAACAATAAATTTAAGCATATAAGCAAATTAAAAAACAAACAAGAAAAACACACGAGAAATTTACATGAAAAAACTCGAGAACGAGAAAAAACCATAGAGCCACACCACCACAAATTCCCTATGAAAATCAGGTTGTTTTACAAAGGACACGCACAAGTTTCTTTTCCACACTCACACAGAAACTTACAGGACGCTCTACAATATTTCTTGTCTGATCCGATATGAACAACACATGCCGAGATCCAGAAATCCTCCTCTCCAACTCTTCTCTCCTTCATCGGAAACTTGTTGAAGAACACCTCAGGAAGTCTGAAAAAAAATATACGCGGCACAAAATTGGTTTAAAACTAGAAATTTTTCATACCAACTGCTTCGGGCGCAAAAGCAACCGGACTAGGCGCAAAAGCAACCGGACTGGCCCAAAAGCACCCGTCTCTCGGAAAGCAGAATTGTGCCCAGCATAGTTGGGCGCTTGTGCGTCCAGGGTGGGGGGATAAAAGGCGCCCCCTTCTCTGTCAAGCGCCTAAACATGGGTGAAAGGCGCCCATTTCAAAAGCAGCGCCCACATGTGGGTGCTTGAGCGCCCAAGCTTGGGCCCAGGTTCCCGGTCTTCCGTGGGTGCTTTGGCTCCAAAAGACTAACAATCTCCCACTAAGAGACAATAGCACCCAACACCAAACATCTATATATGCACCTCCATCTACATTTCCTTCATAGTAACGTAGCGTGGTGTGGCTCACACCCGGTCTCAATCTTAATGAAACTCAACTGAAGTCAAGCACAGCTTCAATTTCTCAACAGTCAACACTTTCATCAATATATCCACAGGATTCTGAGCAGTGTGCATCTTCTCTAGGAATAAATACCCATCTTTAAGAAGGGGGCAAATGAAATAATACCTCAACTGAATATGTTTCGTCCGAGCATGAAAAGCAGCGTTCTTAGCAACATGAATTGCACTTATATTGTCACTATAGAAATTTCTAATCCTCTGCTCCTGGCCCAATTCTGCCATGAAACTCAGTAGACAGATCATCTTCTTGTGAGAATCAGTAATAGCAATATATTTGGCCTCCATAGTTAAAAGTACAACAATCTTCTACAACCTAAAAACCTAACTCACCAAAGTTTTCCCGAATATGAAGATATATCCTTTTGTACTTCGCTTAATGTCCATATCTCCTACCATATCTGAATCAACAAATCTCTATAGACTAATCCCAATACTTCCATAGCAAAGTGTCCTTTTGAATGTTTCTTTCAAATATCTGAGAATCCACATTACCGTCTCCAAATGATGTCAGTCGCGATTGTCAATGTACCAACTGACTACTCCTGCATATGCACTATCTGGTCTGGTACAAATTATCGCATATATCAAACTTCTAATTATTGAAGCATATAGAGTTCTCTCCATCTGTGCTTGTACTGCTTCAGAGTTAGGCAATGGCTCCTTAGATAGTTTAAAGTGACTAACTAAAACTGTGCAAACTAATTTCGCCTCATGTTGAAACTCTGTATAA
The DNA here is from genome assembly GCA_022702705.1 of Papilionanthe hookeriana x Papilionanthe teres. Classification (NCBI taxonomy): domain Eukaryota; kingdom Viridiplantae; phylum Streptophyta; class Magnoliopsida; order Asparagales; family Orchidaceae; genus Papilionanthe; species Papilionanthe hookeriana x Papilionanthe teres. The sequence continues at coordinate 62,048,751 of CM040437.1, forward strand.
TCTTTTTAGCATATTCTGCCTGAGACAACTTCAGCGTTTCTGCACTCATGTTCCTGTGATTCTCATCCCGAGGATCTTCCTGGTTAAATTTAAATCCTTCATCTCGAACTCACTTGATAACTGATTCTTCAAGTCTCTAATTATTTTTATAATTGCCCATACAATTAGCATGTCATCCACATACAAAAGAAGCAAAATATAGTAGTTACCAAAGTGTTTAATAAAGCAACTGTGGTCTGCATGGCACTTCAAGTACTCATTGTCTCACATGGATCTGCTAAAACCTCCTATACCACTGTCCGGTGTCTGCTTCAAGCCATAGGCTCTTCTTAAATCTGCATACCAAACCTTATTTGCCTGGAACCTTGTAAACTTGTGATTGTAACATGTAAAGCTCATCCCCCAAATCTCCATGTAAGAAAGTTATTTTTTTTTACATTCATTCACCTTCAGATGTAAATCTTCCACTGCCACTGGACTCATCACAACCCTCACCGTCATCATCTTCACCACTGGAGAGATATCTATATAATTCACTCCTTCCCTCTGCTGGAAACTCCTCATAGCAAGTATTGTCATTTGGTATTATCATTAAATCCAAAGTCTGATTTGACTCTAAAGATTGCATTTTTTTTCATCCATGGTGAACTCTCACTCCCTTGAATCTTCAACTTGAGTGGTCTTCTCAAAGCACTCCAGTTCACCTCTATTATTTAGTAACAAATAGTGTAGAGAAAAAGAATACAATTTGTATGGATTGTTTCACTCTACTGGATCTCCTGACTTCTGTAACAGGTAACTGAGAAACTTTTAATGCTCCTTCTGGTTGGGCACTTCTTCTTTCTCTATCCTCCTGATCACCAGTATCATCTATCTCCACATTTATGAATCCTTCAGAAGTAGTTGTCGACTGTTCGGAAATCTACCTTGTACATCTCTATCTCGTTGAATGTAACATCCTGGTCCTGATGAATTTTCGATTCTGATAATCTAAAAACTTGTAACGAAACTCATCTGAGTCAAGTCCAATGAAGGTGCACTTGACAGATTTCGATTCAAGCTTGCTTCTAGAATCTGCATCAATATGCATATGTGCAGAACACCCAAATACTCTTAGATAAGATAGACACACATTTTTATCACTCCAGACTCCTTCACATAATCCTACCTCCAAATGTACTAACAGACTACGATCAGATAAACTGTAGTTAATTGCTTCAGCCCAGAACTGTTTTGGCAAGCCTGCACAAAGCCTCATGCTCTTAGCACACACCGAAATTTTTCTGTTCATGCACTCAGCTACACCATTCTGTTGCGGTATCCTTAGGACAGTGAACTCACGCTTGCCCCCCTCTAGTACACAAAAATCCCTGAACTTCTGATCATAGTACTCACCGCCATTATCTGATCTAAGACATATCAGCTTCAAGTCTGTCTCATTTTCTACCATAGTCTTCTATTTCTTAAAGACTTCAAATACATCAGATTTTTGCTTTAAGAAAAAAGCCAATACATTTCTCTTATGATCATCAATACACGTGACAAAATAGCGAGAATCTCAAAATAGACTGATCTTGAGTAGGACTTCATACGTCAACATGCACCAATTCCAGTTTCTTTGACTTCACCACCAATCAGCTCTAGGAGAACGAAATTTTCTTTTGCTTGTCATATATACAATCATCATAGAAATCCAGATCAACTGATTTCAAACCCTGAAGCTTAGTAGGAGATACTTCATATATTTCTCACTTATATGGCCAAGTTTGCGGTGCCACAGACCTGCATCAACCCGAGTATCTAGCCCCATCATTGAAATCATTCATTTCATTGATCAAATAAAGGATGTCTTCAATGTTGTCCCAAGTCATCACTAATACCCCTTGGTCACCTTTCACAAATCACATATGAAAGTAGTCACAAGACCTGTCTTTGTCAGCTGAACACAGATTTGAGATTTCTCTTCAAACTAGGAACATAGCTGACTTCAGTAAACTTCCAGACTGCTCCATTCAACAACTTGATATCAACATTACCCTTTCCTACTCTATCGTATGCCTTATTATCACCATAATGAACATTTTTTAGATCATTTTGAGTGTAATTTTTAAATACCCCTTTACTGAGACAAGCATGAAAAGAGGCACCTGAATCCACTATTTATCATTTAGTACTGATTAGGGATAACGCCAGAGAGTCATTTTGAATTTCACCAGTGAAGACATCAGTAGAGAAACTACAATCCTGTCCACCACCAGCTTTCCTTTAAAATTTCCATTCCTTCTTGAAATGCCCCTTCTTACCGCAATTCTAACATTCTCCTCTGCTTGACTTGAGTTTTCCGTTCATGGATTTGGATCTGCCTCTGCCTATATTCCTGTCCAGATTCCTTCCCTGTTATCAACATGCAATTTAGAACCTGAAGATTCAACGTTCGTTGCTTTTTTGCAAACTTCTTCATTCAGGATCAGACTAACGATATCATCGAAATTCAACTTCGAAGTCCCTGAAGAATTACTCGTCGTTGTTACCAAACCATCCCAGTTGTCCGGCAATGAAGATAGTATCACCAGTGCTCTAACCCCGTCATTAAATTTGATCCCCACATAACACAACTAGCTTGTCACAGTGTTAAAGTAATTGAAATGTCCCACCATGAACTGTCTTCCACCATCTTCATGTTGAATAGTTTCTTCATCAAAAATACTTTATTGGAAGCAGAAGTTTTTTCGCACAGCTTAGTCCATGTCACCATAAGAACTACCGTAGTTTCTCATTCACAGTGTTGAAAGCAATAGCTGAGAAAAGTGATAGCCTGATCAAACCTAGCATCGTTCGATCCAACACTTTCCATTCCTCCATAGGAATGGACTCAGACTTCCTAGTGATTCCTCGTAGTGGCAAATACAATTTTTTCTGATACAGCAAATCCTCCACCTGCATCTTCCAGAAAGCGAAGTTCATCCCATTGAACTTCACTACCTAAACTTTGCTTCGATTGTCATTGCTCCGACTGGAATCGAATCCTGCTCTGATTACAGGTCTTCAGAGAAACTACTCTAAAAGAATCTCTTTCTAGTTTCACCCAGGATTCTAGAAAACCAAAACAACAAATTTAAGCACATAAGCAAAAATAAAAAACAAACGATAAAAACACGAGACTGTTAAGAGGAAATAGTAGATAACGAGTAAAAATCACGGAGCCACAACACCACAAATTCACTATGAAAAATAGATAGTTTTACAAAAGACTCACACAAGTTTTTTTCTCCATACTCGTACGAAGAAACTTATAGGACGCTTCACAATCTTTCTTCTCTGGTCCGATATAAACAACACATGCTGAGATACCAAAAATCCTCCTCTCCATTTATTCTCTCCTTCACTAATAACTTGTTGAAGAACATCCGAGGAAGTCTGAAAAAAGTTAGGCCGCTTGAAATTGGCTTAAAATCAGAAATTTAGCGTACCAACTGCTCCAGGCGCAATAGCACCTAGACTAGGCACAAAAGCGCCCTTCTCTCGCGAAGCAGAAATGTGCCCAATAAAGTTAAGTGCTTGGGCACCCGAGGAGGAGGGGGGCACATAGGAGTACCCTTCTCTGTCGAGCACCTAAACACGGACGCAAAGACTCCCATAGAAGGCGCAATGGCGCCCCCCTCAAAAGCGGTGCCAACATTTAGGAGGGGGGGGGGCGTTTAAGAGCCCAAGCCCGCGCTTGGGTGTCGGATTCTCGATCTTCCCTGGGTGCTTTGGCAACAAAACTAAGGATGATGAGATAGTTGATTGGAGATAACCCTTCATCGATTACTTTCAAGAGCAAAATCCCTAGCAATAGGCCTCTTTATCATCGAATCAAAAAAAGAGACTTATTCTTTGATTGATGGCCGGTGATAGCCAAGATACATGTCGGTTGTGTGGTGCTCACTATTTCGATCAAAGGAGTAACCTTCTCTGTCGAGCACCTAAACACGGGCGCAAAGGCTCTGATAGAAGGCGTAATGGCGCCCCCTTCAGAAGCAGTGCCAACGAGGGGGGGCGGGGGGCGGGGGGGGAGCGTCAAGCCCGGACCTTGGGTGTCGGATTCTCGACCTTCCCTGGGTTCTTTGGCTCAACAAAACTAAGGATGATGAGATAGTTGATTAGAGATAACCCTTCATCGATTACTTTCAAGAGCAAACTCCCTAGCAATAGGCTTCTTGATCATCGGATCAAAAAAAGAATCTTATCCTTTGATCGATGGCACTTTATACAATTGGTCATTTGACCATATGTTATTACATTTCCTCAACAAGCATGAAGCCCAGAAGGTGTAGCCGAGATACATGTCGGTTGTGTGGTGTTCACTAATTTAGACCGAAAATGAAAGTAAATATAAAGTGATTAGGGTATTGCTATCTGTCGATAATAGTTAAAACATGAGTATTACACTATGGGTGTAAAGGAAACGAACACGAACAAACAGAGCTTGTGTTCGTGTTCGGTTCCTCTGAAATTTAGTTTGTTTGAAATTATTCTTGAAGTCACTATTCGTGTTCGTTCGCATTCGTTTCTTAACGAACAAGCCGAACACGAGCCAAACAAGAGCTGTTCGCGAACGAAGAGCCAGTTTCACACCTAATATTAATATATATAAATAACTTATATTATATAAATATATAATATCAATATTAGTATATTACTAATATAGTATATTAATATATTATTATTATTAATTTATTATATATTATAATTTATAAAATTTAATTTTTTAAAATATCATAAATTTTTTATATATAATTATTTTAAATTATTTTATTTTTCGAACAATAACGATTCGAACACGAATGAACGCATCACTGTTCGTGTTTGGTTCGTTTAACTAATCGAACGAAAAAAAAAATTATTCGTGTTCTTCTCATTGACTTGTCGAACGAATCGAACACGAATTCTTTGACGAACAAAACACGAACTGTTCACGAACAACGAGCTTTTTTGACAGCTCTATATTACACATTGTTATCATCAATGTCAGGTGCATGAAGTAGTTTTGCATCTCACTATAGCCTCGTAACTTTTCAAGACTTGAGGTACGGGCATCATCTCGTGGGAGAGGTGCAAGCAGAGCATGAGTTGGACGTAACATCAGCGAAGAAAAACTAAATGATTGCCTCAATCTAATTGAAGAAAGTGAAGCATATACCTTACCGAAGCTATTTGAGGAGCACACCCCAACACATTTTTTCCCTGAATTGCATTGAGGTGTGAATTACGCAATTTTAAAAAATGTTAATCATTCTGTGTCCCATGTCGTCATCATAACGATGACTATGCTTGTGGCAATATTGATGCTATGAAACTGGCATTCATACCTATATACATCAAAAGCAGAGTTTCTCATCTAGTAATGGCCAAGTAATTTTCCCGCTCAAGTTATTCCACTCACAAAAAGTAAACTCTCCAATTGCGTGTCTTAAATTGCAGAGCTACGATCATCATAAATCTCCCGCACTTCCTTGGTTTATCGATTTTTATTTTTATTTTTTTTCGGTGGATACTGATAACATTCACAAGAGGTGAGCTTACCTGAGCCAAAATGATTGGACCTCCCTGCGATGCAAAGAACTTATGCCGCTTCATTGTGTTCACTATATATGTCATAAAGCTTTGCATATGACTCTGCAGTAACAAACAGGACAAACCTAAAAAATACCTTGTATTGAAACCAACAAAAACCGCCGGAAGTAAAAAACAAAAAAAAAGAAAAAAAGACTGCACAAACACTTATCTTCGCACCTTGAACTGCTCGCTATTCGATCGAAAGACAACGCCAGGAATGTAATGCAGCCAAACAGGAATCCCTCTGCAAAGTCACGACACCCGATTATTATCAACCATTTCAGTAAGTTCCATACATCAAACTTAGACAGCAAAGAACCGCTCACACCCGAAATTCCACTCAGCAGCGACAAATGGCCCGATACGGAGAATCACATACATGCCCGCATCCTTAACTATATTCACAAACTTCACGAGGTCGAAACGGTCTTCGAAAGAGTACTAAAAAGGTCACTCGTACTTTAAAATCAGTAATCAAAAAAGAAAAATAGGTATCAGAAGAGCTCGATTAGGTAAGAAACCGTCTCACATTTCCCGGAGAAAGCTCATGACCGTTCCAGAAGACGTAAGTCTCGATCACGTCAGCGCCTCCCTCCTTCGCAGACCCGACAAGGCCCGGCCACATCTGATTAAAGAGCTCAGTTACCATGATTCGAAGGAGAAAATTAGAATGCAGTAGGAGAGGAAAAATTATTACAGAGGGGACACTGCGGGGATAGTGGATGGAGGCAGAAATGAGGAGGCGCCGGCGACCGTCAATGATGAGAGAACGATGGTCGTAAGTGACATTCTCTGCCGAAGTGGAAGTGAGCAAGAAGGAGAATGATAAGAGAAGAAGACTGCAGAAAGTGGTTATCTCGATCGCCATTGATAAGCTCTGGAAGAGGAACGGAGTGTTCAGTGTAGGGGTTAGCAGGCAGAATGGAAATGGGAAGAGAACACAGGAACAGCGAGACCACAGCTGGCATCTTCTGGTGGGGTATATGTTGGCACGCGGAACCAATCCCCGCCCCGTTAACCCGAATATGAATTCTGTAGGTTTTTACGTACATGCCCCCACAATTTTTATGTATTTACATATCCATACTTAAGTACTTTGTTTAGCAACAGCTGTAGCTATTTGAAGAAACAGTTGTGAAGTTGTTGTAGAAGAAACTATTTTTTGAATATTATATATTTATTTTATTTTCAAAAAATCAACCCGCAATTTTCTGTTAGCCACCGCACTTTAACGGCTCAAGTTCTTGTATATTATCCATATTAGAGTTTTAATTTTTGTAGCTCATATTTAGGGCTGTCAAAAAAACTCGTCATTCGCGAACAGTTCGTGTTTGGTTCGTCAGAGAGTTCGTGTTCGATTCGTTCGATAAGCAAACGAGACGAACACGAACAATTCTTTTCGTTCAGTTTGTTAAACAAACCAAACACGAACAATAATGCGTTCGTTTTTGTTCGATTCATTATTGTTCGAAATATAAAATAATTTAAAATAATTATATATAAATAATTTATGATATTTAAAATATTAAATTTTATAAATTATAATATATAATAAATTAATAATAATAATATATTAATATAATATATTAGTAACATACTAATATATATAATACATATTTATATAATATAAGTTATATAATGAATATAATATATTATTTATATATATTAATATATACAAACTAATATTTCAAACCCTAAGCCCTTACTCCTGTTCAGCTGTTCCGCCCTTCGGCCTCCTTTCCCCTCTCGAAAGTTTTCGGTTTCCGCCGGCTCTCCTTTTTCTCTCAAAATCGCGAGAACTTTTCTCTCGTCTAGAGCTTGGGGTTGGTTGTTTGTGTTCATTCTATAATCTCTACTTTTATTTGTCTTCTATAAAATATATTTGTGAAGTCGGCGTTAGATCGACTAGGCAGTATTCTTACTTCAGTGCTTGGTTGTTCGATATTCTTGTTTGGTTGCTTGTAAGGCTACCAACTACCGAGGCGTCATCTTTGAAAAATTATTGCGTCCGGACAGCGTACGCAAAGTTGCGTCCGGACTCCAATTATACGACGACACGTGCTCGTGTCGGCCCCATCCCTCAAAACAGAAAAATACAACCCGCGGGTTGTATTGAAATATTTCGGATACTACCATAATACAACCGATAAATTTAATCACGCGGCCCGACCCGACCCAATTTTTTCGACAAAAATAAAGCCGTGGTTGTATTCAAATATTTCGCGTTAGTATTGAAATTTCCAGTTTTATCGTGTAGTATTCGTATATATACAGTCATGGATATTCGAATACAACTGTTCGAATATTCCGCGGTTGTATTGGAATATCCCGATTGTATTATGGTCGTATTCATAATATTCCAATACAACCCGCGGGTTGTATTTTTATGTTTTGAGGGATGGGGCCGACACGAACACGTGTCGTCGCATAATTGGAGTCCGGACATAACTTTGCGTACGCTGTCCGGACGCAATAATTTTTCCATCTTTGAGAATATTTTATTTAATATTTCATATATATCTTCAGGTTCTCCTATTAGCATAAGTTTTCATAACTTTTTTTTAGATCTATTTAATTTTTTTGAGTGATACTTAGGTTTTGACATTTTTTGGAGTGAAATATCACATAAAAAATGTTGTATTGCCTCTAGATATGGTTTTGTTGTGAGCTTTGAGCTCTGCTTGGGCTATTATAATTCCTTTAACAGAAATCGGGATTTAGAGTTATCATCTTGTTGAACATTAGTATTCGTGAAATTTTATGAAGTGATTTTCATGAAATTTTATGATGATTCCCTCATCTTTTCTGAAGTACATTTGGTATTTTTTAATGTTTTACATTTTCAGAATGTATAGATATTATTCTGAGAAAATTTAGCACTTCACTTGATTCCATTAATAATTTAGGGTGGCAGAATTTTGCTTATAAGTGGTTTGTTGTGCTCTGCCTGAACTCCTGAAAATATGGTATGTGGTATCTTAGATATTTTATTGTTTACCAACATATCTTCATGTTTAAGACACATTGTAGTAGTTGGATATGGCTATTTTATCATAAACAGTTAAAAATACAGGTTTGAGCTGAAAGACTTGTGTGTTGTTTTACTTGCTATTACTAGATCCAATGAAGTCATTTTAGGGGCTTGGGAGAGGTGCAGCAACTCCAAAAATTGGTGAGAGGGTTGTTTCCCTCTCTCCCATCCCTGGTTTCAGATGCACAGGTTGGCACCAAAAAAAAAAGTTTAATGTCATATAATGCACAATTAAATTTTTATTTCAATATTGGATCTCAGATCTTTCTAATCATTTTTTATTTTACTGGAGAAGGATATTGAGAGAACTTTTTATAGAAAGGATGGAGAGGTTATATGGCCAGAGTGAGGTGCCAAATCCATATTTTTTTGCTCATCTGGAGGGTGGATGGAAACTTGTATTGAGAGGATTTTGGAGAGGCATTTGTAAGAAGGAAATGAGGAGAAGCAGAAGAAGTCTCTGTATGCATCAGCTTGGTATTTGATTCAATACGCAATGAAACAAAATAATCCTAGTAGAACCATGCTAAAACTTGATACCTCTTTAAGGAAATCAGTTAAACATCAAATGTTGTTATCAAGTATCAAGCTATCTAAATCTTAAGAATTAGTTTTCTTGGTAAATCTGGACAGAAATATACCAACACCTTAGTTATCTAGGAATGCTGGTACGGCAAATTGGGTTGTGTTTTTAAAATGTATATATGGCTATGGAAATTTATGTGGATGATGAAGCAAAACTAACCCTGCCTGGATTGAGTTTATACAGGTATGAAAGTTTTATGATATGATTTGAGTTGAACTCATGCGGTAACACGTTTGTCATTCTATTTTTCTTGTGGCTTTTATCTAACTATTATTCAATTTGCTAGATAAAAAAATTGTTTTAGGTTGAAAGGCTTGTACATTTCTGCGTCGATTTTAGCATTAGGAACTCTGCTGAATGTTTAATCTTTTTGATGGCATAAAAGCAAATTTGAGCTTCATATTTCTCATTTCCTTGTCCTAGTTTTTGTTTTATAACCCTTTTTTGAATGATCCATGTACGATTGCGACAAGTTGATGAGACCCGAACTCAGATGGTATGTATAAATACATCATTGGTGCTTCACTCTCCAAGGAAAATTGATGTCTTCAGAAAGAGATCCATATGCTTCATGATGTGGCATCTCTGGATGACCAAGAAATTCTTAGGTAACCTTTGTTGTCGTTACCACTTTTATCCAATGAGTACTTTTTGATAAATTTGAGTGCCAATCAGATTCAATAAAACCGCAAAAATACTAGACGCGCACCGTCCAATTCTTATGTATTTACATGTATAACACCTGAACTTTACTTTTTTACATTTTATGCCACTCCAGTTCAGATGTAGAAGATGTTGACAGAGCTGTTGCGGCTGCTCGTAAGGCATTCGATGAAGACCCATGGCCAAGGATGTCAGCCTATGTATACTCTTAATCCATTTTCTCTTTCTGTTCCTCAATTCCTATGCTTGCTCAAATGCATGTTTCTTAAGTTCATTTATTCTTATTCAATGTGCAGGAACTATCTCGCATTCTTCTGATGCTTTTCAAATTGTTTAATATAGAGAAATTTTACATTTTGAGTTTGAAATGGAATTCATTGCCAGTTTTTCAGAAAAGGCTAGTTTGGTTTTAAGTTTTTTTTCAGTTTTATGTGAGAACACTTCAAAAGCTATTTATATGACATAATATGTAATATAATGTTGAAAATATATAGTTTTTTCCAAGCAAATTGTGGGAAAACAGAAAATAATACACCTGTTTTTGACCCAAAATAATATGATAAAGTGCATAAGAAATAAATGAAGATTTAAAATACTTATAAGAAAACATTTTCCCTTCAAATGATTACTGGAGTGTAGTAATATCTGAACATTTAACAAGCAAATTTCTTTCAGTTGGTTCATCGATGGAATACCAATCAGAGTGTACAGAAACTACGAAAAAATCGGCATCCCTTACCCGAATACTCGAGCCATGAAGGTTTATTCAAGCTTTTGGAATGCTGATAATTGGGCTACGAGAGTAGGGTTGGTGAAGATTGATTGGAGCAGGGCTCCATTTATAGCAAGAATAGAGAATTGAAGCTGAGATCTTGTTACTGGTAAGGACTAGGAAGCACTCAATATTGTTCATTGAACACACCAAAGAATTGGTGGGCATCACCGCAGTATAGTAAGCTGGGCTATGCACAGCTTGGTCAGCTGGAATGGGTGAGGAATAACTATATGAATTATGATTATTGCAAGGATGTGTACAGGTTTCATGGCAAGATGCCTTTGGAATGTTTTCAGCCATTGATGTGATGAGGAATGATTATGTGATGTTTTTTGTGAAAAGGTTGGGAGGTTGTTTGATGTTGTTGGGTTTTTTTTTTAATTATTTTTTATTTTATTTTATTTTTTTACAAAATGTGCAGAAACGATCTCTCATTTTTGTAGGACTTGAAAGGATTACAATTATGAAAGTTGTGTGAAAGCTGTTGATTTCTCTTTTTTTTTTTTGTAAATTTTCTTTTTTTTTCATCTTTATTCATATGATTTAGATAAATAATGATTTAGATAAATTCAAAATTTTCTATTGCATTATGGTACCAATCAATTTACTAGCAATATATTTTTTTTCAAAAGTAATGACTTTTTAGCTCAGATAAAGAAATACCTAATAAAATATAAGCATAATAAAGAAAATTCATAAATAATATAAATAATTTCGAACAATTCGAACAATTCAAACATGGCAAAAAAATTCCAACGATTCGATCAACTCGAACATTTCAAACAATTCGAACATTTCGAACTAATTTCGCACAAATCAAACCGAACACGAACAGTAAATTCACAAACAATTTCGAACACGAACAAATTAAATTTCAAACGAACCGAACACGAACACTTGTTATGTTCGTTCGTGTTCGGTTCGTTTACACCCCTATTCATATTAATATATAACTATTATTGGCATACTATTATTAATATCCCTAATAATGGCTTGCTTGTGATGTGGAATATGCATATTATCATAATAATAATTTGCTGAAACTAAGCCCTTTATTATGGTTATCCAGACATATAGGTTCTAAGAGAAATTACTGAATTGTTATGAAATTTGTGTCTACATTTTATCATTTTAGGATGTGGTGGAAAATGAGGAATATATATTTACTTATATATTTGTACACCTGTATATTCAATATTATCAGGTAGAGGCAAATGAATGATGATTCATGTTTGTGATCGTAAATTTGAAGTCTAAGTTGTTTAGACACGTGACACATTCTAATTATTGCAAAATCTATAGTTATGACATTAACTCTTTTTCTAGTATATATATATAATGGACCATTTTTATTATTCATACTACATACCTCAATGCCTTGTCATATATATATATATATATATATATATATATATATATATATATATATATATATATATATAATAGTGAATTACTGAATATGATTCATTGAAATCACTTTCATAATTTCTCATAGGAGGGTTTACTGATATATTTGATGAACCATCGATACAGGACCAGATCTTTTAGCTTAATTGTGTTACAAATGTTAGTTTATTTATTATTTCATTTTTAGTTCTTTTAGGCTTTTGTTAGTTGTTTATTTATTTGATGTTCGATTTCTTTTTAGTTATCTTCTTATTTTCTTTTCAGTTATACTAGTATTAGCATTTTTTTTTGTAAATATTATTTTTGTACATAATTTTTTTTCTTGTATGAGTACAAGATAGGTTCATTATGTGTTATCAAAGTGTAAAAACTTTTGGATCCAATGTGTGAACAATCTTCTCTCCTCTTGATTTACAGCAAAATACTATTCGATTTCAAAATCATGCCTAAGAAATGCTTCGCTCTTTTGGACAGGTGGTTGCTCTATTACCCATATTATGAAACCCTGAATCTTAGTAGAAATTTTTGGGAGACTCAACAATTTTTCTTTGATTTATTTAGCATTAACATTTCTAATATTTTCCTCTTAATTGTATCATTAAACTAAACACTGTTGTAAATTATGAATGCTTAACTTTTTCTTAGTCATATAAGAGTAAGATCTTACACCATTATATTATCAATCTACAATTTAACCATCAATCTTATAACTTGCTATGGAATGGCAATAACACCGTAGATTTTAGACACTTAGTAAAGGTTCCTTATAGCACTTTGCTAGATGTTACCCAAAACAAATAAGTTTGGCATTGAAACATGCGATTTGCTTCCCCATTTTCTCTTATTGAATGATCAAAAATGGTTTGGAATTAGTGAATGCCCTTTCAAATCACAAGATTCATATTTCTTATATTTATCATGTATGTAGACCTGAAATTAAAGCATGAGTCGTCTTCTCTTTTCTTGTCAGTCTTCTATGCTCTCTTGAGAGTTTAGTTATTATGGATTATGACATTTCTTATCAATCATACTACCCAATAAATTTTTTCACATAAATGCAATTCACATCTATGAGCTTCTAAGGTTTCCATTTCTTTATATTCATCATTTGATTCACCATATTTAGAGAGAGCATATCGATACAAAAAATAGTTATAGTTTGGTGAAACAAGGCATGAATTTTCTTAACCAACTTATGAGATGATTTGTATCAAGTAGGTCAAGTCATTTTGCCAATTGTCATCAATCTTACGAGTAAATAAGCCATCTTAAGGATTTTTATTAAGTGATCATTTGATATGACAAAGATATGTAATTTTAAATTATTTTATTTTACACAAAAATATAAAAATTGAAATCAATGAGTTTTTCCTATAGTATTTATGCAGACTTTGATTTGATAAGATATCATACCAAAAAAATACAAATATGAGAATTATATGGGGTGTCACTACATAACCAAAATTATATAATGGCTGAACTTCTCTCATTCTCATTCACATACTCCTTTCTACCTCAAAGCTAGTGTATTCCAATATTTCTCTGAACTCAACTATCCTTGACCATTCTTAAGAGAAAAATTGCTTCCTGGTCAGGTTATAAAGATAATACTTTATTTTATCAATGAATTTCGTTTGTATCATATTCCTATTAGTAGCAGTCATATTTTGCAACTTTATAAACTCCTTTGCGTCTGCAAAATCTTCTTCTTCTGAGTTCACTGTAGTTCACCTCAAGCTAAGAGCATTTGGCATTCAATCCTGAAAATCCCCATCCAGAAACTTAGTTCACCATTTATGAGCCTCTGGTAAATCAATAATTACAGTGGCGATCAATTTTATCCTTGTTAATTCTTCATAATGCTTGGCTAAGCTCTCCTTTTTGCTCTTCTATAAAGGCCTTATCGACCTCAACATTTTCCTTCATTTCAGCAAGCTCTTTTGCCATAATAATTATTTTATTCTTCACTTTGGTAAGTTCTCTTGATGGTATTCTTGCCATGGCGGTACTTGCAAACACATGGTGGTGAATGATAGCGTTTCCTTACATGTTTTATGTATAATCACTCATCAAACATATGAACTAATAGCTAGTCCAAGATAGCACATGAGTGGGAGTGCCTCATTTGACTTCTCACTTCATCGATAAAGAGATTGATATGACTTTGTATAATCTAAGAATTTCTCCACTCTTCTCTTTCTTCTCCCATATTTCTTGATGAGAGCTTTTCTAGTAGAGTATGTCATCTTAACCTTTTTAGGCATGGATTCATCTTATTGATTGGGAGCTTCAGTAATCGCTCTATCGTTTTGCCTACGATAGGAATACCCTTAATTATCAACTGAAAAAATTATTCAACAAATACTTATATTTTAGTTGATAGTCAAAATTAACTATTATTTAATAACTGGGTATTATTCAACCAGTAAAATCTTTGTCGGAAATGGACTATTCATTGGAATTATTAAGCTCGTAAGTTTATCAATAGATTTACGATTATTTTTTTAACTGGTATTTATTGAGTGAATAATTTTTTCAATCGATAACTTTAAAGGCAAAATTTTTTATTGATCAAACATTGACAACTATGTGATTAATTTTCACTTGGTAAACCATTTTCGATTGAAAAATTAGCAATAAATCAACGGGAGCCTATGGCAAAAGAAAGAGTCATAGCCAAGAAAATTCGCCACATGTAAAATTAATAACAACCATATCCACAAAAACTCAATATAGTGTAAGAAAATAGATATATACGATAAAAATGAATGAAGTCATAAAAAATATAATAATAAATCTCAACATTAGATCAAATACAAGCGACTGTTGAAATAATCCAATACAAGTGTTTGCTTAATGAATGAAGTATAATATAAACTCTGCCAGTGGAAAAAAAAAAAACCTACATCCTCAACATCCTCCTCTTTCTCCGCCTTGGTCAGATGTCGCTAGCCACAATGTCGTGTATGACACTTCAGCAGCTCAATGGTGGCCCCGAGCCTTTCAAACCTATCATCCCTGGCACCCAAAATAGGCACCCAAAATGCTATCTCGGATGGTCAAAACTAAGCCCTTGGAAGTCTGACGCCAGATTAGGCTCCTAGGCGACCAAAACAGCTCAAAATGACCTTTTTCCCAAGAGACGGGAAAGTAGGCGCCACAACTACGACGCCGAACTAGTTGCTAGGGTCGCCGCGTCGGTCCATTTCCAGGATGCAAAAAATCCTGATTTTTTAGCTGTTTTGACCTCGACACTCCTCCCTAGGCAACCGAATTTGCAGGATTTCCTGGTCCATGCTTAGGGAAGAGATAAAGAAATGGAGGTTAATTTGCTCCAGGATTTATGTCTGTTGCTTCATGTATGAGATGCATAGAGATTGGCCTTGGGAATGTTTTCTATGGTGATGGCAAAGGAACTTATTGCTAGTTATTTCTTATTTGATGCAACACGTCCTAAGTTTGGTCAAGTGAATGAATTGAGATATGTGGAGTTAATGCATTCATATATAACAAAACAATTGAGCTTTCTTCATTCTAGCGATTGATCTATAATCTTAAATAATATTGAATTACATCTCAAGCTATTTATGTTGGTTTGCTTAAACGCTGAAAAATCGATGTGGTACAAAATTTGAATTCCTTCAAACTGCAAGACGCGCTCATCAACAACATCACACGAGTCACCGTTAGGCGAGCTCTCTCGCTCGTGCGGGTGGCCTCAAATCCAACCTACAGCCTACCTTTCTCATGTTGTGCCAGCCACTAGTCAAATCTCTGCGCCCATCTCTCCCTCCATCTTCTTTCCACAAACCCTAGCTCCCAATTCCATATCTTCCCATTTTCGTCTTCTCTCACTGCTGGCAGACAAATCAGAAAAGTGGAAGCAAAGAAGAGCGAAGCAGTGGTGGATCCGATCCAAGAATCGCTACAACAAGTAGTTCTTAGTGTGGTTCGTTGTAGATTGGAGGAGGAAGACAAGAATAGCTGAAGAGCCGAAAGATCAAAGGGAAGAAGAAATCAGCTGTTACGTTCGGTCCTGCCAGCCGCTCGTGAAGAACATGAGCATTCCTGACAGAGGGGAGGACACCCAGCACCCAATTATCAATCTCACACCCAAAGCTTGAGTTTTACATATATATCATTTTTTTATGGATCAAAAGATAAATTTAATTATCAAAAGTGATAATGAGTACTACTTTTTTATATTATTCTTATAATTATAAAAATTGTAATATGAGTTAAATAAATATAAAAGTTTTAGGTGTTATGGATGTAAAAGGCCCCAAAAAATATTACATCCAGACAAGATAGATGCAGATTGATGATATTGAGTAAATACCACCAATTCGCACTTATAGATATTTCACATAATATTCGCTCCGATGGTGACCTGACAAAGAAGGGTAAATATAAGAGGAAAAAATATTACGTGAGGACAAGAGTTGTTGATGGAAAAATATTACATCCGGACTACACACGTAGAGGTACGTGCGGAGCCCAATCCACGGGAGACACGTGGAATCCCGCAGTAACGCGCAATAACACGGGAATAACACGAAGGAATATTCATCGTGTTACTCAGGGGTTTGCGGTGTTTTGGGCGGAATGCCATGGGAATATTCCTCCGTGTTATTCCGCGTTATTCATGTGTTATTGCGGTAGTATTGTAACACCGTGAATATTCTCCAGTGTTATTCTGCATTATTCTCATGTTATTCCGCGTAGTATTAATGTGTTATTGTGGTGGTGTTACAATACCACCACAATAACACGGAATAACACGAGAATAACACGAATAATATTTCCTTTGTTATTCCTCGTTATTCTCCGATTTACTCCGCCGTAACACCGCTAACCGCAAAGTAACACGAGAAATATTCCTTCATGTTACTCCCGTGTTATTGCGTGTTATTGCGGGATTCCACGTGTCTCCCATGGATTGGGCTCCGCATGTACCTCTACGTGCGTAGTCCGGATGTAATATTTTTCCGTTGTTGATTTCACATCTAGCATGTGTGAATTCCACATATAATATTTACTCGCAAGAAATAACTAAAAAATGATGAAGGTAGAGCATTAGGGTGATAATCGAGCCAAGCCGAGCCGGCTAATATCATAGTTCAAACTTAGTTTCTTATAATTATAAGTTGTTTATGTTCGGCTTGAGCTTGTGTCAAGCTTTGATATATTATTTAAGTTTAACTTGTTTAACTTTTTTGTTGCTTGAACTTGATTTATTTATTACAAATGAATGAACATTTAAATGAGCTAAAATTTCAAACAAGTATCTATATTCTCATATAATAAATTCAATAAATAATTTTAAAAATCTAATTGCAGTTACTTATTTATCAATTATAAACTCTAAAATATTTATAATGATAGGCTAGACTAGTTTAAATTATATAAGTGGATAAACTAAATTGAACCTAAAAGGTTTTGGACCGATCATTTACTTAATCATATTATTAATAAAAGAATATCAATTATAATATTGATATAACACTATATTACTATCAAATCTATAATTAATTAAATTCTAACTTATTAAATTTTTTTTAAATAATATATATCACATATGATAATAACTATCATCGAGTTTAAATCGAGTATTTAACAAGTTACTTATTGGACAAAAAATGAGTTTATCCGTGAGCATGAACAAATTCAATTATGTTCATGTTTAGTTCATTTAAGCTTCGAACATTTAAAAACTATTGAAGCTTCTTTATTTATTAATTTGAACAAATATGATCAAATCTTAGTAGACTCAAGTTAGGGTTGTCTATCAAGTGCACTGGTTCATTTGCAGCCCCAAGTGTAATTATTAAATGTTATTGTATTGAGAATTAAAATTATTTTTTAGGGTCTTTAAGTTAACAAATTTTGAATAGGTTAAATTATGTGATATTAGTTAATATGTTTTCAAACATCATATTTTATTTTCTAATGATGAGAAGGAATCTAACTCGATTTGAATCCTCACATGTTATAGCGAAGTCATGAAAATTGGATGAATTTATCTGGAAAGAGAAATTTAGAATTCAACATTTGAAAAAAAATTGAATCAAATGATATAATAAATATTTAATTATTTAATATAATTTAAATGATAAAATATTACCACACTAATGCTATTTCTACTAATTCACTAATATTTTAATTCTCACATATTTTACATGTAGTTTTAAATTAAAATTTTATGACGAGCTACTTTAATTATTTTTTACTATTTTTAATCTACATTTTTATTTTAAGCCGTCAAATCAAGATTACAAATCCAAAAATTGATCCATATTATAAGGCCCATTCGTTAGTTCACCTTTCAAGCTTCTGGCCAATTATGTACAAAAACGATTTTAGATCATTTTAAATACATAAGAATTATATGGTTCGCATGCATATGCTACCAAAAAGTATATGGTTTTCCTATAAGCAAAGACTTGTTATTGAATTTTGGAAGGTTATCAACACAAGACTCTTTAAGTTCTTAAACAATCTATCAAGACTCCAAATGATAGAATTCCTCAAGAGAGTCCCACACTTATCCAGGGCTGAATGCAATGAAATATCTATCGTACACGCCATATTGTTAGTAGCTACAACTCTGTTGATGATTAAAAGCAAATTCTACTCACCATTGATCAGTGTAAATAAATGTAAAGAGTGGGTGCTTTCTATCAAGGGAAAGGATTCATGTCTTCTTCAACTTTTTCTTTAGCATTCTATCGTGATTCAACATTGTACTTACACTCTCCACAACAAGTACAGTCTGCAAGTAAAAATATAAAGGTGAGGGAATGGAATCAAAACAGGGAAAACGTTTTGAACTCTTAATCATATTTTGAGTCAGGTTTTCACTTGTTGTTTAGTCTGGATCTTTTAAGAAAGAATTTACGCGGTTTATTGAAGGAGCAATTCTAAATTAGAAAATTTGTCCTAATAAAGCAAGTAGCGATGTACCTGCAAGCAGGCGTATGCAAGACCAGTAGCGAAGTAGAAGTTTGCATTACCAGTACCCTGCCAATCAATTTGTTAGTCCTCAATAACAGGTCAAGAAGTGATTTCATGTAGCTTGCAAATACTAATCTTTATAGATTCATGTCAATAAAAACATGAAATATTATGGGGCTGTTTGGTAGCGCTTTTCTTACATAAATCCAACAAAATACTTGAGTGTGTGCATGTTAAATCCGGCTAAGGTTAAATCCAAATTCCTTATTTTACCAGAATATACGGATTTACTAAATCCAGTGGTTTAACAGATTTGATAAATCCAGATTTTGCGGGACTTACTAAATCATGCTCAAATTAAATCCAGCTTGCAGCCAAACGGCCCCTATGTTTAAGAGAGGGAGAGGGAGAGGGAGAGAGAGAGAGTACCCTCCATATCCATAAGTTGTGCATGACCGGGCTCAGTAGAGAGACTCCAACGTATCCACAAAACAGGAAAAAAGAAAATTTCATCTCTGCATGGTTCAAAAAAGATGCAGACGTTGAAAAAAAATAAGAGAAGAAATCATCTCTTCATATTAAAGAAAAAAAAAAACACTGAACATTGAAAACAGAATAGGTTGGAATAATCAATCCAAATAATACCTGCTA
Organism: Papilionanthe hookeriana x Papilionanthe teres; assembly: GCA_022702705.1. Classification (NCBI taxonomy): domain Eukaryota; kingdom Viridiplantae; phylum Streptophyta; class Magnoliopsida; order Asparagales; family Orchidaceae; genus Papilionanthe; species Papilionanthe hookeriana x Papilionanthe teres. The sequence goes on from CM040437.1 coordinate 62,068,416, forward strand.
GCTCAACAACGAAAAGGCCCAGAAGACTCAGGTATAGGGCGGCATCTCCTACCTTATTAATAGATCAACACACAAAAAAGTTGTACAAACACTTAGAGAAAAAGATAACATTCTAAATTGAAAAAGTGTATTTGCTTTGCAATATAATTAACGTGTCTAAAATTTAACAGTAGTTGGCCTTAGAGAGCTCATATATTGAAATTATTTGCAATGGCTACGAAGGAGGTCACAAACTACTACTAATGCAATTCAGATTAATAGTTTCGTTAAAAAGAAGCTACAAGCTTCCGAAGCAGAACTACTTAAGGCAAGAACAAGAGATCATTAACCAGTACAGACTGTTCTTATAACCAATGAATTCTCAAAACCAAAAATCTACCGGTAGGGTTTCATTAGAAAGGGCATGACTGCTCCAAGTTCAAGAAGAATGGCAATTCAGGGCATGTGACAACTGTAAGCAGTTTGACAAAATTTCTCTGCTCAACTCACATTATTCCTCTCTCATCTAGGAGTTGTTTTGACCTCACAGAAAAATTACCATGAAAAAATAGCTAACAATCATGTGTAGCTAAAATTACTATACTGACTTTCAAGATGATAATATAATCCAATACACTTTTATCATTAAAATCATTAAATCCAATTAATTTTTTCAATGCAATCAAACATTTCCAGAGATTATTTCGGGCAGTCAAAATGGTGGCCTTGAGGTAGGGCTGTGAAATTGGCTCAAAGATTATAAATTACTCAAAAATCGAATCAAATTTTAGCTAAAATTGAAATCGGCTCGAACTGATTGAGACGAGCTATGAGCCAAACCAAAACATCAGTATCATGGACAGATCAGATCGTGCGGCTCACAATCGGATCAAATTTACATTTAATCCAACAGTTGGGAACAACATATCCACCGTAATTCACAAATATTAAATGCCTAATCCTATTTCCTACCCCAAGCGCCGCCCAAAGCCCTAAATTTACTTTTTGGTCTTTGCCTTTTTCTTTTCCCATGTTACGTCTCTAATCTCACTCGCCGCGGCTAGTCTCACATCTCGCTGCTTTGATGGTCTCACCCCTTTGGCGAGGATTCAACGTGTCGACGGCGGCGTTGTCGCAAGTTTTCACTTTCCAGTTTCCACTTGTGTGGTTTGTTGTGTGCAGGGTGCGATATCTAGCATGTTAACTCTAACTCATGACAATCTTCAACCCATTCTTCTATCTTTCTTCTATTGAAAGTCATGGTAATCACTGATCACAGTGATCAACATTTTTGTGATTTGAAAACTTAGGCATTTAGGTTTTCTATTTTTTCTGTGTTTTCTAGTTTGGTGAGTATTTTTTCTGTGCACTTTGCTCTGTCTTTCTGAATTCTTATAGAGAATGTTGCGCGAGCCAGATTCACGAGCCAAAAACGGTATTTGAGCCTGTTCATTTACAATTTGATCTGGCTCAAAAATCGCTGGATTTCAATCAAGATCAGATCAAAACTTACTTGAATCTATCCACGAGGCAATTTCAATCCATGTAATATAAATTCGATCAGATTTCGAGCCGCCCCAAGATCAGCTCAAAAATCAGATCGTTCACAACCCTACCTTCAGGCTTTAGATTATGATGCTTGTCGTAAATGAAACATAATAAATGACAAGTAGAAAAATAACCAAAAAGGAAAAAACATACATATCCAGAAATTACAAAATATATGATAAGTGAGTAAGCTTCACTTTAGTGGCTGATTATTTCTCCAAAGCATGAGTAGACTTACTGATGGATAGGATTTCAGCACCGATGAGACTGTAATATAGATGAAGGCTAGAAAACATGGTCGGTGCATCAAACGTATAGCCAACGGGCAAACCATAAATAATATGTTCACATGGAAAACAATTAGAAAGAAACCCCTGAAAAAGTCAAAGACTTCTGCAAAGAAATACCTGCAGTAATTCACAGAAATGTGAATAAAAAATGGAGAAGGTTTAAGTCAAGGCAATTGAAAAAATGTATCATTTAGCAGTCTCACCACAAAACACCTATATTTGGGGATAAATCTTCCACCGTAAGAATAAAGCCAAACGTCCTACAAAATTATGCTTAAGTAAATAAAAATTATCAAAAACAAAACAAGGATTCACAAGAATCCCTAAAGTTACTATTTGAACATATTGACAGGATAGGCGTTCAGATCTACAAGATGTAAATTTTCAGCAGAAAATCTTAAATGATAGATACCATTCAATAGAAGATGTTGTTAAAAACAAAAGAGGGCATAACTTACTTCTTAAGCATTTCATATACACCATCAAAACCTTTCAGATAAATGCAACTCAATAACAAAATATAGCAGGACCAAATAAGAGCCCAAAGTGAAAATTGCAGAATAGGTCCCCATGAAAAAGCATGAATGAAACTTCCAGCTGTATTGGAATGCTTCTTCACAAATAATTTTGGAGGAGGAGCATCAGGACCATACACCAAAAGAAGAAGTACCTATAAGATTGGCCACAAATATTGCAGCAAGCGAAATATTATTATAGCTGTTGCCATAGAAAAAAGTTGCCAAAAATTGATTTAAAATTTGAATCCTTAAATACTTTAAGTTTTAGGGTACTGATTTATGGAGCAAAAAGGCATACTGGTATGAGCAATATTGCAGGATAAAGAGACAAGTGTGTTGCCATAACCCACCCAAAAGCTGCCAATGGAACTATTCCTGCAAGACAGTAAAAGCATTTGAAACATGTAACTGATTACAAACATCCTATTCCAACATTACGGTTATAGAAATGTCAATGAGGGAAATCTTTCATAGCAGTTCAGTTCACTTGACATTTAGTTTGGATGGGGGGCAAAAGGCAAAGAATGTAGGAGAAAGAGACGATCTAGTCCAAGAAATTATTATTTACAGCCGATCACTAACAACCATATAGAAATCTAAAATAAACACAATATGTTTACATGTATAGACCTCATTTGGTGATGCTATGGTCTACAATATTCTGCTATAATATATAAAGTGGTTCCTACTCGCCTAGAAACAGTGAACGGCTCTACAAGTGTAAAATGCATGGAGGAATTTATCATGCATTTTCCCATGCAACTCAAAATTATGGCATGGCGATCCATTAGTCATAGGCAAAGCATCATAATAGAACATGAAGTCTTACAAGTGAAACTGATGAATCGTTACCTACAGTTGATCATTTTGGTGAATAAAGAACAAGAGATGAGAGGAAGAGGCCATGAAGTAAAAGAAAGGCTTCTAAGATTATAATAAATCTTACTATGGCAATAGATAAAATTACTCAGCTGCAAGATGTGATAAATAAAACATGAGCAAGTAACAAGAGAAAGGAGCATCAACAATTAATCTTAAAAAGATTGATAAATGTAGGTTTCATTGCCATTTTTTAATATTACAAAAAAAATGAAGTAATAAAATCATGATAGTTAACATTCAATTTAGTAGAAGAGCATGAGTTGGCCAACATCGAGATTCAGCGTTCTCAGAATAAGTAAAAAACTACAAGCAAATTGGACTTGAATAACACAGAAAAATATTTAACTAGACATTAAGCCTAAAGTTTACCTGAGATGACACTTATTCAAGATAATGTTTTAATAAAAAATCTTCAAAGCTCAATATTCTCATGTGTAATACAAGGAGAGCAAAAACAAGCACAACATACTGATATCATCAAAATGAAACTGAAAAGTAGCTATCATCCGGTTTCCAATATTTACAAGACAGTTATACCGCACTGGACAATGACAAAGATGGCAAAGTAATCACATGTTAGATAAAAACATGGAATTGAAGTCCTTATACTCTTGATAGGAAACATGTGATATCTATTAGATATGCACAAAGCCAATTAGTTTATGTGCTAGTGAGAAAATAAAATCAAATATCATTAAAGAGGCTGATTATGAAAGAGGAATACTCATGTAAAGACCACCATTTTTGGCAATTTTCAATAATTTTAATATACTAACAAAAAAATATAGCAGTATACTGTCAGCTAAGTGCAATTATGATCAATAGCAAAGTTTGTCAGTCCTTACGAGAGCAAGCTCCATAAATGGCCAGCACAACCATTAAATTATCAATTGGTGATGTGCAATACCCTAGGCATGTCATTATTGTGAAAGGATTCCACAAATAAATCAGGCATGCAATATCTGCAGCATCTAAACCTCCTGAAAATAGAACAAGAACTAATCATGACCAGAAAGTGAGATTGAAAGCTTCTAAAAGCAAAACAGACGATCAAATAAGCAGAGCTAAACATAAATAATGTAGGTTAATCATCTCATTATAACTTAATATTTGATTCACACAAATGATTGATGAATTTCGTAGATTAACATGGGTGGAGATTATAATAAGTTATCCAGAAAAGTAAATCCCATGTATTGGATCAGATATAGTGTCTGAAAAAGCTAACACGCTCTCACAGCCTTCCTAAAAAAATCATTGGAGGTAAAACACTTTGTTATTTATTTGGCAAGAGAATTGGGCAAAATAACTTTAGCCCAAAAAAAAGTGAAATATAGGGACCGACAACCATGATTTTCATCTCATTCAGTTCAAAATTCAAATTCACTAACAGAATATGAGAGTATCGCTCCTTTAATTCGTTGGCAATCAAAAGATACACTATTATAAATAGGAAATGCAAACCGGTTCAGCTGAGCTTGAGCCACCCCAGCTTGAGCTTAAGCTTAAGTAATCTATCAAACTCAAGCTCGAGCTTAATTCTATGAGCTCAAGTTGACTAATAAGTCGACTCATTTATTATGAAAAAGAGAAGAAAGAAATTCGGAATCAAACAACTATTATAAAAATAATAATAATAATTATAAAAAATTATAAAGAAAATAATAATAAAAAGCTATTGAGATGAAGAGAGAATTTTTTTAAATAATTTCAAAAGCATTGCACTCAGACCCTTGAATCCTAATGTATATTAAGTGTATTTATATAAATATTATTCAACGTGCAAGCTCACAAGCTGTCAGGTCATGGCTGGCTGAAAATTGGGTTGATGACTCATCGTGCTCAGCTCATTAGTCCGCTTGAATCAACACTAGTTGGTCTGAATAAAAAAAGATGAAATATATAGTTCCAATATTCTAAACCTTCCCACATGGATTTTCTAAGGCATAAACAATCTAATTTTTTTACTATCACACAGCACAGCTTCAGCATTTCCCATTTGCTGCTATTCACACAAGGATGAAGAATCGGCAAGATAGTAAAATTCCTTTCAGTTTTCAAGTATTCTAAAATATCATTCATTCAAGCCGTGGTTCTACTCCAACAAACATATTTTACGCTCAAAAAGACAAGAAAGAAGCCAACAAATCCAAAATATGCACATGAAAATGTAACAATACAATTCAATCGCAACTGATGGCGATGAAAATCTTTTTATGTCGGCTTGCATCGTTATCAACTCCCGTTTCATGTCAATGTCAAGGAGTCGCCACTCTCTTTCTCTATCTATCACCCTAATTCTTATCCTATCTAGACTTATTGTCAGAAGTCTTTGGAGAATTTGAAGAAGTATTAATCATGATAGAAATTGAGAGAAAATGATATGATAATCTCATGTAATAGTCTTCGTATCGTGTAATTATCAAGTTTTTCATATAAGAAAATCATATGAAGATCTCGAGTAACTGCAGAGTGCTTCAGAGTGAAATACCTATCATGAGTTCTTTAATCTCCTATGTAAGCAGTTCTATAGCTTAATTACCTCCCGAGCAATTAATATCGCCTAAAAAACTCCCGATTAAGCGTTAACATTTATCCTAAAAAAGTAGTAAGTGTTGTCGTAGCAGATGCGTTTCGAAGAATCGATACTACTGTAAGTTTTGTTTATGTCGAGTGTATGTCGTTGCTTTGTGGTGTTTTGTTTTGTTGTTGTAATGTCATTTTGTCAGTTTGTATGTCATGTCAGGATGTAGTTTATATGTCATGTTGTTTTATGTCATGTCGTAATATCATTTTTATTGTTGTAATATTATTTTGTCATATTGTGTTTTGTTATGCCATGATGTCGTGGTGTCGAACTTTAAGAAATATGTCGTTTTATGTTGATTTAAGTTCGATATGGGTTGAACTTATAGATTATATCGGTTTATGTCGTGTTAAGTTCGATTCAGGTCGAACTTAAGAATTATGTCGGTTTATATACCTAAATCGAACTTAACACAATATAAACCGACATAATTCTTAAGTTCGATCTAAATCGAACTTAACACGACATAAACCGATATAATCCATAAGCTCGATCCATATCGAACTCAACTCAACATAGAATGACATAATTCTTAAAGTTCGACCCACATTGAACTTAACTCGACATAAAATTAAAAATCGACATAAAACCCAAAATCAAATCCAAATCGACATAAAATCCAAAATCCAACCCAATCAACATTCAAGACAAATCAAAATTTAAACATAAATTGACATAAACCTAAATCGACATTTCAACCAAACTCGAACATCCGACAACTCTGGATCAACAGACACCTTGCAGAATGAAAACGAGTTTCATTTAGATTTTCTGTCATAGCTATAGTGACGTGCTAACTTTATTTTGATGACGTCGATGATGGAACATTGACGACAAAACCGTGACTTTTAGGATAGCCACAAAACCTAAACTTTTTATAAACAACAAAACAAAAATGATATTACAACAAATACAACTGAATTTTTAGGTTAGCCACGAAATCTGAAATAAAACGACAAAGTCATTAACATTGACATCGACATAACATCAACATTAACAAAAACATACGACATTTCTATACCACAATAAAATGATGACATAACACTAAACCAAAACAAATACATGACAAAATGACATGACAAAATAAAATTGAGATGATCACAAAATCAAAACTTAAAATAAAAAGAAATCATAAACAAAACAACAAAAATAAATAAATAATGATATCTTCGACATCATGGACGTATCTCACGACATAATAACATCTTCTTATAGGAGATAAAATATCTCATGACAAATCGAGATATTAATCACGACATCTTACGACATTACGACATTACATTAACATACGACATAAAACGATACGATATTACGACATCACATTACGAAACGACACGACATACAAACTACGACATCCCGACATAACACACGATACGATACGTTACTAAACCAAAACAAACAAAAACCGACACTCGATACGACACGACAAAATCATCGATATCGACATCAACATAATATCTAACATAAAACCGACACTTCCAAAACAAACGACAAATCAAAATAACAACAACAGACAAAACAACGATAAATCAAACTGAACGACAATAAAACATAACGACGACAAAATTACCTTAACAAACACAAAACAACGATGAAATTAAAACAAAGAAAACAAACATAAAACCAAGACAATATCATCAGCGACAATATAACAACTCGACAAAACAACACCACGACATCACGACATAACAAAACGCAATACGTCAAAATAATATTACAACAATAAAAATGACATTACGACATGACATACAAACTACGACATCCCAACATGGCATACAAAATGACAAAATGACATTACAACAACAAAACAAAACACCACAAAGCAACTACATACTCCCAACATAAACAAAACTTTCTGGTATTATTGATTCTTCAAAAACGCACTGTCACGACAACACTTACACTTTTTTTAGGATAAATGTTAACCTTAATCGGGAGTTTTCTTAGCGAAGCATTAATCGCTTCGTACGTAATTAACTATAGGAGATTAAAAAACTCGTGATAGGTATTTCACCTACAAGACCTTTCTGGTCACCCAAGATCTTCATATGATTTTTTTATATAAAAAACTTCAGTAATTACACAATCTGAAGATTTTTTCTATGAGATTATCATATCATTTTCTCTCAATTTCTATCATGATTAATCCTTCTTCAAATTCTCCAATAACTTCTGACAATAAGTCTAGATAGGATAAAAATTAGGGTGATAGATAGAGAAAGAGAGTGACGACTCCTTGACATTGACATGATACGGGATAAAATTTTCATCGCCATCAAAGAGTGGCGACACCGTTGGGGAAATCCTCTCTCCCCATCTTTGGTTAATCAATTTGTCCTCATGAATATGATAATTTGTCTTCTGAAAGGCTAAATAAATCATTTCTTTTGATCTATATCTTACTCAATCTCGAGTAAAATAGAACTGACACCTCTTCGATTCAAAGATTTGTTCACGATGATCAAATCCTAGAATCTAACATTTCCATAATCGACAGACCAAAATGACATAAATGACATACAAAAACATGTCCCCTCCCTTCCCACCCAGTCTACATTACAAGTCCTCACATACTGTTTCGAATATGGTCAGGTACGTAGTTTTCATCGATTCTGTTGTCAGACAGATCGATATTACCGTTTTGAATAAGTTCAGGCAAATACTTTCTCAGCCAAACATGTTCAGTTTATCTCGCTTCGTGGTTATGCTTTTTACAGCCTCTGAACCACTCCCCTAGGTTATGCCTTTATGGCCTCTGAACCTATTCTTCGTGGTTATGCTTTTTACAACCTCTAAACCTATTCTTCGTGGTTATGCTTTTACAGCCTCTAAACCACTCTTCTAGGTTATGCCCTTATGGCCTCTGAACCTATTCTTCGTGGTTATACTTTTTATAGTCTCTGAACCACTCCCCTAGGTTATGCCTTTATGACCTATGAATCTATTCTTCGTGGTTATGTTTTTGCAGCCTCTGAACCACTCCTCTGGATTCCCCAAAGTTGATCTTCTTCCCTGCCTTCAAGGTTTTGATTTGTCAATCGACCAAATAGTCTACTATCAAAATCGTTAATCAAATTTTGGAAGATGATCGCTTTTGGATGAATTCCATCAAGGATTTCCCTTTCTCATTAGGACAGCTTGACAGAAAGAAAGAAATCAATTAGAATGAAAATCAGATATATGATGAATGTTGAGTCTAGTTCTAGGACTAGTCAATTAACATGGAGAAAAGAAAATTGATCTATGAAGAGGGATGAAATTTGAAATCTCTGGATCTTTGGAAATAAAATCAAAATTGATCTGTGAGGAGGGATAAAATTTGAAATCTTTGGAAAAATTCTTCTCATCCACCTATTGACAGAAGACAACTCAGAAAGGAAGAATCCAAGACAAAATTTGTGACATTTTGACAAGAAAATTATGATTTTAAGAGGAAAATGAAATTAATGTCCTAATAACTGGGCCCTTTATCTTAAATCTTCAGACTAGGTCATAAATAAAAAATAAAATATCGTGATCAAAATACAAGTAATTGACTAAAGATGTCATGAGTCTCTTAATCTTCTGTCATGTAATTGGGTCCTGACTTCTGAATTAGTTATAATATCCCATAATTCGTTTTAAGAAATATTTAAGAATTATGAATTAAGAGAGTTTGGACATTCAAAATCATTAAAATATGTTTCACCAGATATAATAATTCTCTGAGAAGAAGCTTGAGGTGAGTATCAAATCAAAAATTGGTGTTTGAGTTCAGACATTCAAAATCATAAAAGTGTCTTACCAAAAAAAAAGAAAAAAAAAGAGATATTTCTGAGAAGAAGCTTGAGGAGGGCACAAAAGCAAAAATTGGTGTCTCAATTCAAACATTCAAAATTCTTAAAATGCTCCACCAGATATAGTAGCCCCCTGAGAAAAAACTTGAGGTGAACATGAAATCAAAAATTAGTGTCCAAATTCTCCCCTAATTGATAAATTTTGAAAAACTGTCTTAAGAAAATTCTTCTGATATTATATTCAGGAGAGAATTAAGTAATATCGTCTTTTGGTTAACTATTAATTGATTCAGACATATCTTTAGAAGATAAAAGATATTTTGATCACATAATCAAAATTTTGAAAAAAATCCTAAGACCCAGAAAGAAAGAACTAAGGTAAATGACTTTGTTAATGGAGATTAATGAAAATTATACTCTGAAGTCATAATTTTCAAAAGATCAAACCCCAATCCCAATTTAGAAATGTCAAAGTGATTTTTGAAAGACAATCTAAATGATCTTTATAGAATTGATGATTAATGGAAGCTACATAAACCTACATAAACGACATCATTTGCTTTAATGAATGGGCACTAAGTTGTGCTTCCACTTGAAGTGCAATGATCTTACCTATAAATGACACTAGCAGATGAAATAACAAAAGAAAATATGAAATTACAGCTCAGAGAACATGGAAGCTTGGAAGACTGACAAGCATTGTATGGGCCCATGATAAATTGGTTCACCCTAGGACACTCAGATCAGAGATTTGGATTTAGTACTTCAAACACCTATCCTCGTGGGATGACCCATATGCTTGTTAAGAAGACACATTTGGGGAAATCATGTCAATTGGTAGACTACCAAAAAGACATAATACATCCAATCAATGGTCAGTATTTGAAAAAGAAAACGACGTTGACATTTCTAAGAGATGGTGTAAGACTTCATTAAATGGAAGATGACTTCTATTCTCTTTTTCGCTATTTGATATAAGACCATCAGACATTGGCTTTCCTTTAGCAATCTCTTATTGGATAGAACATAAGTCTCATATGCATTCCTATTCCAAAATCAACATTTCGATATTGACATTTCAAAGAAATAGTGTAAGACCTCGTTAAATGAAAGATGACATCTATTCTCTTCCTCGCTATTGGATGTAATACCATCATAACATTGGCTTTTCTTTAGCAACCTTTCTTTAGATAGGATATAAGTCTCATACGCATTCCTAAATCGACATTTTGACATTGACATTTTTATGATATAGTGTAAGACATCCTTAAATGGAAGATGACCTCAACTCACTTTTTCGCTATTGGATATAAGACCATCAGACATTGACTTTCCTTTAGCAATCTTTCTTTAGATAGGATATAAGTCTCATACGCATTCCTATTCTAAAATCGACATTTTGACATTGACATTTTTATGATATAGTATAAGAACTCCTTAAATGGAAAATAATATCTATCATCTTTTCTCGCTATTGAAATAAGACTATCAAACATTAGCTTTCTTTTAGCAATCTTCCTTTGGATATGATATAAGTCTCATACGCATTTCTATACCAAAATCGACATTTTGACATTGACAATTTTTTTTGAGAAAATTGAATACGACATTTGCTCTCTTTCCTCAATTGTCTAGAATACATCGACAGTTCATATTTTGACTTAAAAATAACATAATAAAAAAAAACTTGTGATCTGTAAAGGTCAAATCCCCAGCGGATACACTCTTCGTTCTGAGTTTGTCACTCTTTATAGTTAATAGATATAAGTCCCTTCCTGCCACGGAAATATAACATTCCACTAGCTATAATTTTGAGATAGGATATAAATCGCATAGCATTCCTTCTCAAAGTCAACATTTGACATTTGAAGAGATAGTACGACATATATTTTCTCTCCAGCAATGGATATAAGTCACTTCCTGACATAGAAATATGACATTCCATTAGCTATAATTTTGAGACAAGATATAAGTCACATAACATTCCTTCTCAAAATCGACATTTTACATTTTCAAGAAAAAGTACGGCATATACTCTCTTTAGTTATTGGATATAAGTCATTTCCTAACACGGAATATGATATTCATCTAACCAACATTTGACATTTATGAGAAATGGAATATGACATCCATTTTTTCTCTCCAGTTATTGGATGTAAGTCATTTCCTGACACGGAAGTTATGGCATTCCTATAACTCGATATCGATATTTAACATTTCTGAGAAATGGAATACGACATCCATTTTCTCTATATAACTTTCGGATGAAAGTCATTTTCTGCCATGAAAATTATGACATTCCCATAATTTAACATCTCCACATTTGACAGACATTTTGACATTTGACATATCGATATTTTGACATTTGACATTTGACATTTGACGTATCGACCTTTCGACATTTGACATATCGACCTTTCGACATTTGACATATCTACAATTGTTATCAACATTTGAGATCGATCTTTCGACATTTGACATATCAACATCTCGACATTTGACGTATCAACATTTTGACATTTGACATATCAACAATTATTATCGACATTTGAGATATCGATCTTTCGACATTTGACATATCAACATCTCGACATTTGACGTATCCACAATTTTGACATTTGACATATCAACAATTGTTTTCAACATTTGAGATATCGATCTTTCGACATTTGACATACCAACATTTTAACATATCAACAATCGTTATCAACATTTAACACATCGACATTTCGACCTTTGATATATCAATAATTGTTATCAACGCCTGACATATCGACATGACAACATTTGACATATCAGCACTTGACACTCATCCTCTCATCTGCTATCGGGTGTAAGTCCTTTCCTGACACGGAAATTACATTCCTTTAACACGACATTGACATTGACATTTCGAGAAATGAAATATGACATCAATTTTCTCTCTTCGGTTATTGGATGTAAGTTCTTTTCCTGACACGGAAATTATGGCATTCCTCTAACTAAATATCGACATTGACATTTCGAGAAATGGAATATGACATTCATTTTCTCTCTCCGGTCATTTGATGTAAGTCATTTCCTGACACGGAAATTATGACATTCCTCTAACTAAATATCGACATTAACATTTTGAGAAATGGAATATGACATTCATTTTCTCTTTCCGGTTATTGGATGTAGGTCTTTTCCTGACACGAAAATCATGACTTTCCTCAAACTAAATATCGACATTGACATTTCGAGAAATGGAATATGACATCCATTTTCTCTCTCCAGTTATTGGATGTAAGTCTTTTCCTGACACGGAAATCATGACATTCCTCTAACTAAATATCGACATTAACATTTCGAGAAATGGAATATGACATCAATTTTCTCTCTCTAATTATTGGATATAAGTCCCTTTCCAGACATGAAAATGACGTTCCTTCTCAGAACCAACATATGAGACATCTGAGACATTTCTTCAGATCATTTCGGTCAACGCCAATATATGCAACATACTTATGCAGTATTCCACACATATTGAGGGCTCTTTTGTTGACCTCATTTTTACAATGGTCAACCTTTTGACCTAAAAGGTCAACTTTAATCAATATGATCAATCCTAACCTAATGACCAACCCTGTTGACAATCCAACATGTCAAAAGTCAACTTTGGTCAAAATGATCAATCTCGACCTAATGACCAAACCTCATCGACCCAACAAGTCAACCTCGATCCAAAAAGTCAACTTTGGTGAAAATAGTCAATCCTAACCCAATGACCAACCTCGTTGATCCAATAAGTCAACCTTTCGACCTAAAAAGTCAACTTTAGTCAAAATGATTAAACTTGACCAGATGACTAATCTTATCGACCTAACAGTCAAACTTCGATTCAAAAATCAAATTTGATCAAAATGATCGACCAATGACTCAACGATCAACCATTGACTACCAAGTCAATTAAGACACTAAAATGATCAAATATTGTCTATTTGACCATTTCAAGACATTACATGACCATTAAAGACAACTTTAGTCAACACTTAACTTAAAAAGGTCAAATTTAGTCAAAAATGTCTAACTTTAACTCCAAAATAAACTTCAAATGCACACATTAACAAAATTAACTTAATGTTAATCAAAATAACCAAAAGTCAATCCAAACATCACCACATTAACCATTGGGATAACCTAAACCCCAAATTTGGTAACATAACCAAATTAAACCCCAAATTGATAAAATCATCAATTTTATGACCAAATCAACCATGACAAGGTTGAAGATGTCACATTTGATATTTTTAGACTCAAATTGACCGACCCAAGTCAACTTGGATCAACCAGGGTCAAACCTAGTCAACATTTATCAAATTTGGCCAAAATACATAATTTTAAACAAAAATGATAAAAATTATAAAAATTAATCAAATAATTAATTTTAAATTATTTGATTAATTACTTGATTAATAAAATAATATTTTAAATTTTAATTAATTTTTGAATTAATTAAAATAAAAATATGATTAAAATGTTTAAAATGTGACAAATTTTTAACCTTTAACCCACCAATGACAAATATTAATCAAATAATTAATCTCAAGTCATTTTTTTAATTAATTGATTAATAAAATGAATATTGAAAATTTAAACTAATTTTTAATTTAATAAAGGTTTAAAGACATAACAAATTTAAACTTTTAACTTAAAGAAGACATATATTAATCAAATAATTAATTAAAATTTATTTTAATTAATAAATTGATTAATGAAATAATTTCTAACAATTTTAATTAATGACTTAATTAATTAAAATGGAAATTAAATCAAAAAAGACATAAAATGACATTTTGACATATGACATCATATGTGACACAAAAACTCCTATAATTAATTTTAAATTAAAATTAAATTATGGGGAGTCACTAATGAGTTACCTAAAACCCATTAAATTCATCGTGACATGGTTGACACATTACCTAACTCATAACTCATCACCTTTAATTAAGATTAAGAGTTATCATGATATTATCATGATGGTTAAACTTATGTGTCATCCCCTCTTAAGATGAGGTGTAACATGACTTCATAGGTGGCAAGCACCTCTTCCCTAACCCAATGGAGAAAGACCAAGACATAAGGTTAAAATTCTACCAAGGTTAAAAAAACATCATGAACAAAAGACAAAAATAATGAAATGAGAAAAATATGTTATTTTCCCTTCAACTTGCTTAATGACTCACTCATTTACATGAGATGAGGAGGTCAGCCACCTTAAGGATGATTTTAGTCACCACCCTAATCATCCAATGAGAAATGAAATTAGTATGGATTAAACTTTAATCATGGCAAAATTAAATGATGAGGAGGTTATGCATGAAATGAGTCATCTACCTTGCTTGTCATACGCATAGTGAATGAAGAATATATGTGTCATCTCCCTTATTTCATTGAATAAACATATGATTCACTTGGAGAAGGTTAATCTAACTGATTATAACCAGTCATATCCACCTCATAGGAGAACCAATGAGAGCAAGAAAAGATTGAGGTTTAACTCTCACCATGGTTAATTCCAATGATGTCTAAGCTTAGAAAATCCAAATTCATCATTCACTCAACTGAAACTTATCCTCAAGGCATTAATGAGAAGGTTGGCAACATCCCTAGATAAACCTACTTCAGCCCAAACTCATCCAAAGCCCTCTCATGGTTATAAATAGGACCCAAACCCAAGTATATGGAAGAGAGAAAAACCAACTTAGAAAACCTAGATAGGCTGCTCAATTCCCTTGACTTTCTACAGCAATTTTGTGCCTGAGGTTCCCAACTTTAGAGTCATTGCAAAATCTAGCCACATTTACTCAGCCAACCTAGTCAATTTGGCTCAAAACCCACTTAAGGTGACTCGCGCCACCTACATAGTGGAATCCCAAATTCCACCCAATTTCAACCTAAATTGAGTCAAATTGAGTTGAAATCCACCTCAATGAAGCTAAGGAAGCATCTCGAACAATCAAATCGACTCCAAATGAATTAAGACAAAGTATGGAAGCAATTATCAAAATTATTGTGTTTAATACATATTTCGAAATCTGTACCATTTACCCTATCAAAACTCATGCATCACCATATGGATGGGTGCTTCTCATCGAGATGATCATTTTAAAAAAAATTCATTCAATTCCGTTGAAAATCGAGTGAGATATTGACCTTTGAAAATCAACGGCATATATGAAAAGAGAGGGTAATTCTGGGTAATTCTGAAATTTAATTCCAGATTATCTTTAAAAACTTCAAAATTGCATAACTTTGTGTAGACAAATCACAAAAAAAAAAATAAAAATACCTCTGGAAAGAGGACAAAGAGTAGAATAATGTCGAAATAAAATTTTGAATTTTTGAATTATATTTTATTTTTAATTAATTAATTACTCTCGAAGTAATTTAATTATTAAAAATTAATTATAATTCAAAAATTATAAAATTTTCACGAATTATCCTTCGTTATGACACATATCCCCTAATTTTCCCGAGGACGAAAAAAATTCTTTATGATATTTTTCTTTAATTTCTAAGTTACTTTGTAATTATTTATAAAAATAATTATAAAATTTAGAAATTAAGGAAAATAAAATTGAAAATAACTAGAAATTTTAGGGTGACACATGAAGACTCTAAAGACAATAATTTTTAAGCCATTAAGTAATCTTAAATGATATTTCAAAATTTTGGATTTAAAATTTCATTATTAATTAATAAAATTAAAATCCTAAAAATCACTCTTTCACCCTACTTAGCCCATTCCACAATGAGTTGAGTCAAAATTAAGTCCAACTCCAAATAGATCAAAGTTTAATTAAACTTAAAAGACATAATTAAGTTTAATTAATTATTATTAAACCTTAAAGACATTAGGTTTAATATAAAATCAATTTTTTTAATTAAATTTAAAAGACATTATTAAGTTTAATTAATTCTTATTAAACCTTAAAGACATTAGACTTAATATAAAATCAATTTTTAATTAAACTTAAAAGACATAGTTAAGTTTAATTAACTCTTATTAAACCTTAAAGACATTAGGTATAATATAAAATTAATTTTTTTAATTAAACTTAAAAGACATAATTAAGTTTAATTAATTCTTATTAAACCTTAAAGACATTAGGTTTAATATAAAATCAATTTTTAATTAAACTTAAAAGACATAATTAAGTTTAATTAACTCTTATTAAACCTTAAAGACATTAGGTTTAATATAAAATCAATTTTTTAATTAAACTTAAAAGACATAATTAAGTTTAATTAATTTTTATTAAACCTTAAAGACATTAGGTTTAATATAAAATCAATTTTTAAATAAACTTAAAAGACATAATTAAGCTTTAATTAACTCTTAATTAAAACTTAAAGTTTTATATTAAACATAATGTTTAAGTTTTAATAAGAATTAATTAAACTTAATTATGTCTTTTAAGTTTAATTAAAAAATTAATTTTATATTAAACTTAATGTCTTTAAGGTTTAATAAGAATTAATTAAACTTAATTATGTCTTTTAAGTTTAATTAAACTTTGATTTAAGACACTTTATTTTGATAGTCAATTAAACTTATTGCTTTAAGTCTATTACTTGGAGTTAGATTTACATTTTGACTCAACCTATCAATGTGGAATGAGCTAAGTCGAGAGAAAGAGTGATTTTCAGGATTTTAAATTTATTAATTAATAATGAAATTTTAAATCTTAAATTTTGAAATGTCATTTAAAATTGCTTAATGGCTTAAAAATTATTGTCTTTAGAAATCTTCATATATCACTCTAAAATTTCTAGTAATTTTCAATTTTATTTTTCTTAATTTCTAATTTTTATAATTATTTTTATAAATAATTACAAAGTAGTCTTAGAAATTAAAGAAAAATATCCTAAAGAATTTTTTTGTCTTTAGAAAAATTAGAGGATATGTGTCATAACAGAAGGATAATTCTGTGAAAATTTCATAATTTTTGAAACTATAATTAATTTTTAATAATTAAATTACTCCAAAGAGTAATTAATTAATTAAAAATAAAATATAATTCAAAAATTCAAAATTTTACTTCGACATTATTCTACTCTTTCTCCTCTTTCCAGATGTATTTTTATTTTATTTTTGTGATTTGTCTACACAAAGTTATGCAATTTTGAAGTTTTTAAGAATAATTTGGAATTAAATTCTAGAATTATCCAGAATTACCCTCTCTCTTCATATATGTCGTTGATTTTCAAAGATCAATATCTCACTCGATTCTCAACGAAATTGAGTGAATTTTTTTTAAAATGATCATCTCGATGAGAAGCACCCATCCATACGGTGATGCATGGGTTTTGAGAGGATAAATGATACAGATTTCGGAATATATATTAAACACAATGATTTTGATAATTGCTTTGATACCTTTGCCTTAATTCATTTGTAGTCGATTTGATTGTTCGAGGTGCTTCCCCTTAGCTTCATTGAAGTGGATTTCAACTCAATTTGACTCAATTTGGGTTGAAATTGGGTGGAATTTGGGATTCCACTATGTATGTGTCGTGAGTCAACTTAAGTGGGTTTTGAGCCAACTTGGCTAGGTTAGGTGAGTCAATGTGGCTAGATTTTGCAATGACTCTAAAGTTGGGAACCTTAGGCACAATATTGTTGTAGAAGGTCAAGGGATTTGAACAGTCTATCTAGGTTTTCCATGTTGGTTTTTCTCTCTTCCATATGCTTGAGTTTGGGTCCTATTTATAGCCATGGGAGAGCTTTGAATGAGTTTGGGCTGAAGTAGGTTTATCTAGGGATGTTGTTAACCTTCTCATTAATGTCTTGAGGATAAGTTTCAGTTGAGGGAATGATGAATTTGGATTTTCTAAGCTTAGCCATCATTGGAATTAACCATGGTGAGGGTTAAACCCCAATCTTCTCTTGTATTCATTGGTTCCCCTATGAGGTGGATATGGTTGGTTATAATCAGCTAGATTAACCTTCTCCAAGTGATTCATATGTTTATTAGATGAGATAAGGGAGAGGAAGACACATATATTCTTCATTCACCATGGCATAACAGGTTAGGTAGATGACTCATTTCATGCATAACTTTCTCATCATTTAATTTTGTCATGATTAAAGTTTAATTCATACTAATTTCCTTTCTCATTGAATGGTTAGGGTGGTGACCAAAATCATCCTTAAAGGTGGTCGACTACCTCATCTCATGTAAATGAGTGAGTCATTAAACAAGTTGAAGGGAAGATGACACATTTTCCTCATTCCATAATTTATGTCTTTTGTTCATAATGTATTTTTAACCATGGTAGAATTTTAACCTTATGTCTTGGTCTTCTCCATTGGGTTAGGGAAGAGGTGTTTGCCACCTATGAATTCATGTTACACATCCTCTTAAGAGGGGATGACACATAAGCTTAATCATCATGATAATATCATGATAACTCTTAATCTTAATTAAAGATGATAAGTTATGAGTTATGTAATGTGTCAACCATATCATGATAGATTTAATGGGTTTTAGGAAACCCATTAGTGACTCCTCATAATTTAATTTTAATTTAAAATTAATTATAGGAGTTTTTGTGTCACATATGATGTCATATGTCAAAATGTCATTTTATGTCTTTTTTGATTTAATTTCTATTTTAATTAATTATGTCATTAATTAAAGTTGTTGGAAATTATTTCATTAATCAATTTATTAATTAAAATAAATTTTAATTAATTATTTGATTAATTTTATGTCTTCTTTAAGTTAAAGGTTTAAATTTGTCATGTCTTTAAACTTTTATTAAATTAAAATTAATTAAAATTTTAAATATTCATTTTATTAATCAATTAATTAAAAAAATGATTTGAGATTAATTATTTGATTAATATTTGTCATTTGTAGGTTAAAGGTTAAAAAATTGTCACATTTTAAACATTTTAATAATGTTTTTATTTTAATTAATTCAAAATTAATTAAAATTTAAAATACTATTTTATTAATCAAGTAATTAATCAAAATGATTTAAAATTGATTATTTGATTAATTTTTATAATTTTTATCATTTTTGTTCAAAATTAGGTATTTTGACCAATTTTGATAAATGTTGATTATGGTTGATTCTGGTTGACCCAAGTTGATTTGGGTTGGTCAATTTGAGTCTAAAAATATCAAATGTGACATTTTCAACCTTTTCATGGTTGATTTGGTCATAAAATTGATGATTTTGTCAATTTGGGGTTTAATTTGGTTATGTTAACCAAATTTGAGGTTTAGGTTATCCCAATGGTCAATGTGGTGATGTTTGGATTGACTTTTGGTTATTGTCATTAACATTAAGTTGATTTTGTCAATGTGTGTCTGTGAAGTTTATTTTGAAATTAAAGTTAGACATTTTTGACTAAATTTGACCTTTTTAAGTTAATGGTTGACCAAAGTTGTCTTTAATGGTCATGTAATGTCTTGAAATGGTCAAATAGACAATATTTGATCATTTTAGTGTCTTAATTGACTTGGTAGTCAATAGTTAATCATTGGGGTCATGGGCTGATCATTTTGATCAAATTTGACATTTTGAGTCAAAGGTTGACTCGTTGGGTCGATAGGTTGGTCACTGGGTCAAGATTAACCATTTTGACCAAAGTTGACTTTTTAGGTCAAAAGGTTGACCTATTGGGTCAACAGGGTTGGTCATTGGGTCAGGATTGACCATTTTGACCAAAGTTGACTTTTTGGATCAAGGGTTGACCTGTTAGGTCAGTAGGTTTGGTCATTAGGTCAGAATTGACCATTGTGACCAAAGTTGACTTTTTGGATCAAAATGTTGACCTATTGGGTCACTATGGTTGGTCATTGGGTCAGGATTGACCTTTTTGACCAAAGTTGACTTTTTAGGTCAAAATGTTGACCTATTATAAAAATGAAGTGAACAGCAATAGCATCGAATTTTTATGACCATATAAAGTTTAGGAGACCTTTCAAATTTCCTTTCCCATAATTAGCGTTTGAAAAAATAACAGATGTATAGTAATATTGTTGCCACAAGTTTAAAAATGACGAACCTGAACTCTCATCTAGCTCAGAAGGTTTGAGGAACTTCAAGTTTTTGTAGTTTGTCAGCCCAAGCTTCTGACCAATTGCACGAATAAGCATGGCAGTAAGGAAATCTACAAACACAAAAATCAAGCTGTCTTTGCATTGATAAGCATGCCGGTACAAGTAAATGGAATCACAAATATCAGGTTCCATGCAAGAAATCGCTGAAAATACTTGAGCAATAGAAAAAATGAAGCAGTAGTAAAATGTGCACTAAAACAATTCATGTATGTATGTATTTCCATAAAAAAGATCCTAGCAGCTTTAGCACAACATCCTACATTATGAAGCATTCTTTCTAGTAACACCTAGGAATATTGTCCCTCCATTTTCCTCCTTTTCATTGTTTATACATGTTCTAATTAGAAATTTCTAAGAACTGAACTAACTTTTTCCACAGTTAAATCGTTCATTTGAGAAGTTGGGTCCCCATAATATACTCACACTACAACAAAACATGTTTTTAACAGCCTGCATAATTCATTGCAACTTGAAATCATATGCCTTTAAAATACTTAAGAGAGACATGATTTATCTAATGCCTTAACAAATACTAGTAATAACTCAATGACAGATTATATTATTTAAAAAAAGTGAGAAAATTTCAGATCCACACCATCCCTTTAGGTCACAATGCACTCTTAATCTTTGAATCTCCCTCTGCCTCTACCTCTACCTCTACGTCATGATATCTTTCTTCCATTCCATCTTAATTTCTCACCCATTATCTATTTTATTAGGCTCTTTGATTGCGTGATGATTGGAGGACAACAGCATTCGATAGTGACTTCTGCTTGATTGCTTGAAGTTAGGCAATCCCAACAAGCACGTCCATAAGGTTGAGGCCTCATCTTTAAGTGTATGGTTATTTGCTCATTCTTCCGCCCTTATAAAACCCTCGGTTGTATTTTAAAAAGTTCCTGAGGACTGAGAAATATTTTTGAGAATTACATTTTACGGGAATGGAGTGGAAAAGAGAAAAGTTGATTGATGGGATCCAAGAAGGCTTTTGCATACTGCGGTCAAATATTCTTGTTTTTCCTTATAAATTTAGCTCTCGTCATAGTTTAATCAGTTCCATTTCTGAAGTTCCATTTTTAGTCGGAGGTCCAAGTTCTCATCAAGAAAAACATTTGGCATTTATAACAAAAAATTCGGCAAGTCTCACAATAAATATTGCAAGAAGTCTCATTTATAAGAACTGCATGGCTTAGAAGAATGCTAGAGTTCGCAAAACCAACATAGCCTGTTTATACAAGACCATAAAGATATTATGTAAGCTAACAAAATATTTATGTATCATGTATGTATGCTTGGGGATGAGTTTCCAATCATGGATTGCGACATCATTCAGGAAATTTCTTGCCTTTATACTGAAAGTATAATTTTCCATCTTCTAATAACATTTGGAACATGCATCAAGTTAGTAAAAGAGTTGGTAACTGGACATGAAACATGTACTTTCTAAGACCGTTTATAGAGTTGATGAAAAACATTCATATACTTTTATCTCTAGTGGCATTTAACAATGAACATCATTGGAGACTTCAAACATTCCAAACAAAAAATATGCTTCACCTTGGCCTTCTCATTTTGCACATGCCATTTGAAAATAGTATTTTATCATTAAAAATAAATTATGCATGCCATTTGAAAATAGTATTTTATCATTAAAAAAAAAATTATGTTAGTGAGCCCACAAGGGCACTGCTGAGGCTATGATCTACATGACATCACTCACACATTGCAAAGGGGCTATTTCCATAGCCATGCTAGATTGATGAGGCTTAAGTTGCACATCCATGCATTTTCATGTGATTAGAAATTTAAACAAGTCTCAATATTCGTAGGGGCACAGCTTCAAGAACATTGATAATAGTTTAGGGTAAGAGTATTTTTTTAACTGCTTTCTTTAAGTAATTTTTCTTTTCTTTTTATTTCAATTAACATGTTTTTACAGTTTATTTACTTGTTTTTTAACATATTTTAAATATTCCTTGATTGCTTTTTTCGTTTTATTTTAAATATCTTTTTAATTTTCTTTTGAAATACTTCTAAAATATATTTAACTAATTTTTCTACTTTTGTTTCTAACTATATGCATAGTTTTATTCTCTTTTAGGGTTTCGTTTTTAGATTTCTTTTTAAATATTAATTAATTATTTATGGCCTATTCATGAACTATTTTAAAATTTATAGCTTTTTTTATTTTTTATTTCAAGGCATACACCGAGATTTGTCTGAGGCTTAAGCCTTGCCTCAATAAGACAAAACCACTCATTTCTCAATTTTGTACTTTTAAACTTTCATAGTATCGCCACACATGAACCACACAAGTATTTCTAATTATAGGTTGCATGAGAATGCCAGTTCTATAATAAATAATTCAAAATTTTTATATACCCGGATAATAAGTTAAACAAATTAGGACTAGTGCGCATATTTTACCTGCTTTTTAAAATATATTTGGCACTTATGCATAAATCTTGTGGGTACTTGTATAGAAATAATTTCCTCTTGCAGTAATCCTTCGGGCATATGCACTGATATTGCATAATTCTACAAAGAAATCCTCTTAATTTGTCAAACAAACGACATCATGCATAGAGTTTTGAAGCCAATTAAAAACATTAGTGCTTAGCTACTCAAGAGTGCTACATCTTTTGATAATTTATAGATTGTTTTATTTATGTTTGGTACCTATGAGTGGACAAAAAAGACATAATGATGTTTTGTTTGTGTTCTATATCAGACACTTGCAAAAGCCATAGTTTGAAAAATCAGTCAACATTGATATTTACAGCTCAATTCAAATTGGTTTTGGCCACCAATAGTTTAAATCCATGTCCTTTTCTTTTTTTTTTTTTTTGGCTTGGTTTTGAGGTTTTTTAGGAATTTTCTGATACCAACATTTCTATTCAATTTTGAGCCGCCTACTTTCATCTTCATGTATGCCGCTTTTCACTTTTTTATGAATTTTGTACCAAATTTCTCCATTTTTTTCCAATTTTATAATGGCTACAATACACTCTTAATGCTTCTAAATAAATAGACCTTAAATCCTATGACTTCTTCTCAAGCAGGTACAATTATCAAGAAAAAATACATTGGTAATAATGACTTCTCGGTTTTTTGGATTAGGTTCTTTCTTAACCAAAAATTCAAATTCAATTAAGGTGTTGGTAAATCGATTCAATTGCACTTTCTAAGCATTGTCTAGGAAGTTCATGATGGCATGTGTATCTATTAAGGTTTAATAATTAGATTAAGTAATGTCCTTTATCTATCAATTTCAAAGAGCTCTTGATATTTCTTAAAATCCTTCTTGCAACAAAGCTCACAATACATCAATGACTTTGGATGGCATGTGCAATGGAAAGGAATACTCCTTTGCATCTAATAAAGATTTAAATCTTCTCTATTATCTCATTAATAATGATAATTTATTATACTCCAAAAATAGTCCTTACTAATTGTCCTCTAATGATAATTTCACAGTGAAGTCTACGCAGGATACTGATAAATGGAAGATCCAATTTTTGTATCATTGGATCAAGAACCAATTACTCTTACAAATGGTTTACATAAGTCAGATACCGCGCAAAAAACAACTGCATGGATTGAAAATAAAAAACTCTTAAATCTGTAGCATGAACAGGATAAGACAATCATCTACTTCTTAATTGTAGGGTAGTATTATTTAAGGGAGATTATTTCAAAGTACTTAAAATTTCTCTCCTAACCAGACAATTTGCATCTACTTCCATATGGAAGAGAAAACACGTTAAAAAAATATTTCGCTGATACTTAGAATGTATTTTCTTAGCAACTATATAGATCATTAAGAAAGAGTAAAAATATACAATCTCCAACTAAAAAAGGAAGACAAAGCTCTTTAATTTTACGTCTTATCATGGATTTATTTCTTAAGTAGTTAAGATAAAACAAAGCCTGTCATTTTGAAATCATCACGGAATCTATTATGGATTAGAAAGCTATTTATGATTGCTTGTTAATTACTCTTTAAAATCTTTTGTTTACTTCGGAAATTATTTTCTTATTCTTTCTATTTATTAACAACTTATTTTATTGGGGTTTTAAAAGGAATGGTTCATCAAAACTTGTAGAATAGAAAAAATAAAATAAAAGAAGGAATAACACACGTAGATAAAAATTTTATTCAAGTAACAATTGTTTTTTTCAAACATGCATTAAACTCCCTCTTATAATTATAATAATTATAAAGCCCAATAAGAAATTTTACTCAATCAACCCTAAGGAAAAAACACCCACAAAAAGAACTGCAGAAGTATTAAAAAATTGATTAAGACTCGATCGCTAAAATCACCATAGCCAAATTTCAAAGGATAAAGACTAAAAAACAATAAAAATTGCAAAAGGCAATCATTCAATAAAAGTCATAGGAAGATATCTTCAGAGGAATGCAAGCACAAAGATTCACATGAGAAATCACCAATAAGTTGTATAAGAAAATCATTGTGGATACAAAATTAATGAAGACACAAAATAGAAGCTACAAGGAAAGGTATGTTTGTTCCAAAAATAGAGAGCCAGCCTAGTTTCCTTCTGAGAATTTAAAAACAAATCAAACTTTTAATAGTACGGAACAAGGCATATAAATACAAAATCCGACTAATTACAAAATGATAAAATAATCAAAACTATCCAAAAGATAAATTAAAAGTTAAACTTCTAAACCATTCATCCTAACATAGAAATTTTGCATTTTTTATGATCGTGGGCTTGGCATTCAGGTCACTGTTTAATGTGGATACTTAATAAATGGATGCTATAAAAGAATCTTTGCATGAATTAAAAGGGCAAGCTTCAAAAAACTAGGTTTTAGCAATAGGAGAGGAAAAATAATGAAAAAGCAAAACATAAGAAAATTTGGGTATGAAAATAGAAGGAACAACTTCAAAAAGTTCAAAAAGTCGGTAAGAATTCATTCCCCACTATGAGAGATTGCATTTTGAGTTTCAACATCCATTGTTGCCTCACATTTATGGCTTTAATATTTGGAATAGACAAAACTATGAGAAAAACAAGAAAACAGTCACAATGTCCAAATAGTAGATAAATACCTGCAGTATAAATGTGCGGGTTGACTTTCAACTCTGCATCCATACAAAAAATAAAATTATCTAAGCAACAAAAAATATAGTAATATATATGCGGAAGATAAATTTTTTGACCTATTGAAGAAAGAGCCCCAACATTGTCCAGTTCATTGAAAAACAAAGAATTTCCCATTGAATAAGATAAAGAACCTTAACGCTAGGTTTGTATCATTGTCTACAGTAGAAAAATAAGAAATTTCTTCTATATTTCATAACAAGGGAGTGGGTAAAATATTGTTGCGTGAAATAAAAAATTAAAAACTAGAATCTCCAACCTTGTAGCTGTTAAGGGCCCAAGGATTATCAACAGTAAAGGAGAACCATGGTACATAGAGCCTGAAAAGAAAAAAAAAGCAATTTTATAATAATAATCTGATTTTTAATGTAGAAAAAGTAAAAAAGCATTAAATTCTTCATACGAAGTTTCTGGATAAACTAACAAAGTGCATTAAGGTTAAAGCATACAAAACCAATGCCATAATGCTTACTTATTAAGTAAGCAAATAGAGTTTCTTGGTTCATTCATCCCACTTATTTCTTGTTGAATTAAACAGTACCTCTACTCAAGCATCATAAACTCCGTAGTGGTTATTGTGAACAAAATTCTGACTCTTTCTTTTATATTAGTTGTTCTTCATAAAGTAAAGAACGGCAATCATTCAAATGGTGATAATTTCATTTTTGCAGCGATATCTAAACTTAGAAAAAGCCAACATTTTAAACCAATATCAAGTAAAACATATAAAGTACAGATGAAAATTCACAAATTAGCAAAATGCCATAGCTTATTGATACGCCTCGGCAACAAAATCAGTGAATGAACCACAACGAAACGGTAATAGAAAGGTAGAAGAAATACAAAAAGGTGTTGGTCTTACAAAACTCAAAGGAAAACAAGCAAGATACAAGGTTGATCTACCATTCGAGAGGTAGATCGTCTCTCTCACACCCTAGACGTCCCTAGGAACACCACAAGAAGAAAGAAAACCGCAGTCATAACAAAATATGCATGCCTCAAACAAACCCTGGGTTACTCCCCTAGGAAGAATCCTCTAACAACATTTCAAACACTTTCCTTCCCAGCATTCCCTCCAAACTCTCTTAATTTCTCCTCCTTGAAAATGTGATTAAGCCTCTCATGGACCCCACCTGCGCCCGACATTCCTCTGCTACAATAAGTTGCCACTCAGTTGCTTCGCGTGAGAGGAATCGGCACTCAGCTACTTCACATGAAAGGAATCGGCCCGCTTCCTTCTACTACGGGCCGGTTTGATGGCCTTTAACCGGTCCTGGATGGATCAGTCCAGTTCCAAGTGTAAAAATACTCCCGTCCTAAAAAGTACCTTATCCTCAAGGTGAAAGCATGGAAACTGCTTGCAGATCGCCTCGTAAGCCTCCCACGTTGCTTCATAGTCTGGCAGACATTGCCACTTAATCAATAACTTTTTTGCTCCCCCCACTCCCTAGCACACTCCTTCGATCTCTAAAGGCTCCAGAATCACCTCCAAGTCCTCCGTCAGTATAAGTAGTAGTGTAGATGATGATGAATGATCTCCAATCCACGTCTCAGTTGTGATAAATGAAAGATCAAGTGTAGTGCGAACGATGATGGTAACTTCAAACGATAGGCCACTGCCCCGATGTGCGTCATCACATCATAAGGCCCAAAGTATCGTGGTGATAGTTTCTCAATTCTCCTCCTGACCAATGCCTTCTGTCGATAGGGCTTCAATTTCCAGCAGACAATGTCTCCTGGTTCAAATTGCACCTATCTCTTGAGTTTGTCCGCCTTCCTCTTCATGATTTGTTGAGCTCTCAATATGCCACTAGAGCTCTGCTAGAATCCTGTCCCTATCCTCCAAGTATTGATCGACGTTGGATTTCGGTGTGGTATTATGTCAATAATGTATCAAGTAAGGTAGACCCCGCCCATACAATACCTTGAAAGGGATTATCTATGTTGCGGTGTGGTACGAAGTATTATACCAATATTCAGCCCATGTAATCCACTTAGCCCATAGATTCGGTGTATCAAATACAAAACAATGGAGGTATGTCTGTCTCCACACTCCTATTGACCACCTCCGTCTGCCCATCGGTCTGGAAATGATATGCGATGCTAATTTTAAGGACTGTCCCTTACAACTTAAATAGCTCGTTCGAGAAATGACTGAGAAACACCTTGCTCATATCTGATACAATCGATTCAGACACCCAGTGCAAATGGACCACTTCTTGGATAAACACCGCCGCGACTGAGACTGCAGTTTAGGGATGTTGTAAGGGAATGAAATGTGCATACTAGGAGTGCAAATGAGTCAAGTCGAACTCGAGCCACACTCGACTTGAGCTTGAGCTTGATTAATTTTATTGATTTCAAGCTCGAGCTCGAGTCTACATGTTCGAGCTAGCTGGTGAGCCGGCTTGTTTAATATAAAAGAGTGAAAATGATATTAATTTAAGCTAGCTTTATAATAAGATGACAAATAGAATAAAAAATTGAGAGATAAATAATAATGAATCACCTAATGTACAATATAAAATATTATTTTTTAAAATTTTTAATACCATAAAGATAAAATTTTGAAATTTTATTTGTTTTGATCATATTTTATATAAATAATTTTTTGAACGATATAACGAGTCAAGTTGGGGCTAGCTTGAGCTTGGCTTGTTAGCTCATCGAGCTCAGTTCACAAGTCACTTATCAAGCCGAGCCCAAGTCGGCTCACGAGTCAGCTTGACTCATTTACAACCCTAGTTTATACTTTCCACAACCACCATGATCACCGTGAACCCTTCTGATCGAGGTAACCCCTCGATATAATTCATCTTCGCTTCTTCCCAAACCTTCCTCGACAATGTTAATGGTTGTAGTAACCTTCCTGGTGTCGTGGTCAAGAACTTGTGTCGTTGGCACACATCACATTTGACACCTTGTCCTCCACATCTTTACGCATCCCCACCCAATACACCTTTGTTGCCAGACGACTGTAGGTTACCTGCACCCCTGAGTGTCCCCCAATCACATTGTCATGAAACTCTTGTAATAATCTAGGAATATACGCTAACGACTTGGGTAGCACGAATCGTCGCTGGTGGAGCAGTTGTTGTCCTCTCAATGCATATCCGAGATGATTGTTCGGATTCTGTAGTAACTCGGCTCTCATCTTTCTCAGCTCCTCATCTCGTTCAGTTTCCTATCACACGGCTCCCCAATCTAGAACCAAGGGTATCGATAAGGCCGTCAATTGGGGCTCCTCCCCTTTTCTCGACGGTGCATCAACTGCCTTGTTCTCCAATCCCAGCCGATACTAAATCTCGAAATCATAAACCAGTAACTTTGAAAGCCATCTCTAATGCTCATCATCGCCATTCGCTGCTCCAAAAGATACATTAAGCTCCTCTAATCTGTCATAATAAAAAAAATGTCCTCCCAACAGGTAGGGCCGCCACTTATAATGGCCAAGATAATTTCCATTGATTCTCGTTCATATACTGACTTTAGCCTCGCTTTGGTCATAAGAACCTTACTAAAGTAGGAAATCGTTGATCCTGTATGAGCACAGCTCTCAATCGGAACCCTGACGCATCCGTCTCCACCACAAATGGTTTACTGAAATTTAGAAGAGTTGATACTGGTGCACTAGTCATGGCCCTCTTCAGATGTTCAAATGTCTGTGTTGTTGCTTCCCCCCATTTGAAATTATCTTTCTTCAACTGCTCCGTCAACGACATGCTATCGTGTCATATCCTCTCACGAACTTCTGGTAGAATCTTGTAAGTCTCAAGAATCCTCTCAACTACTTTAAATTCTTCGTAGGTACTCCATCTGTAGCTATGCAAAGAAACGTTTCTTCAAGTTAGCATACAACTCCCTCAACATTTATAGGACCATCCTCAGGTGCCCCACATGCTCTGTCTTTGTACGACTGTAGATCAGAATATCATTAAAGAAAACCATGACAAATTTCTAACTCTATTCACGACGGGTTGAAATGTCGTTGGGCCGTTGGTGAGGCCAAACAACATCACTAAGAACTTATAATGTCCTTCATGTGTCCTGAAAGTTGTCGTGTGCACATCCGTTGGATTCATCATGATCTGGTGATACCCTGACTTAAGATCAATTTTTGAGAACATGACTGCCCCATAAAGCTCATCCCGTAACTCATCAATCACATGAACAAAAAACTTTTCTAACACCGTTTCCTTGTTCAAAACCCGGTAGTTCACGCAGAATCTCCAACTACCATCTTTTTTCTACACCAACAGGACATGACTAGAAAGATGTCTCACACTAGGCCTGACAATCCCAGCCTCGAGCATCTCTCAAAACAACTTCTCTATCTCATCCTTCTGAATCTGGAGGTACCTGTATGATCTGGCTCTGATGGGAGACCCTCCTTCAGTGTAATAGTGTGCTTGTGCTCCCTCAGAGGAGGTAACTG
Organism: Papilionanthe hookeriana x Papilionanthe teres; assembly: GCA_022702705.1. Taxonomy (NCBI): domain Eukaryota; kingdom Viridiplantae; phylum Streptophyta; class Magnoliopsida; order Asparagales; family Orchidaceae; genus Papilionanthe; species Papilionanthe hookeriana x Papilionanthe teres. The sequence continues at coordinate 62,098,672 of CM040437.1, forward strand.
GGTTGGCAGCTGAAAGACATCCATAAATTGCTACCCATCCGAAAACTCTGCCAACTCTGAATCTTGAATCTCCTCAATGCTTTGCAACTCCACCAAATAACCCAATCTTGCTCCTCGAATCGACTTGACCATGGTTTTGAGCAATGCCATGGTTTGCATCTTAGAACTCCATCGTCAAGGACTTCGAATCCACCTTCATCTCTTCTAATGCTCACAACAACTTCATCCCCAAAATCACATATGTGCTGCTCAAATCTAAAGGAAGACTTCCGCCAACTACAGGTCATGTAGTGTCAAGATCAGCCCCTAGCAAATTCCCCAACTTTTCTCCACCTTCCTTGTCCCCATCATAACGTCGAAGCTCCATGTAGTTACGAGCTCAATCGTAGTTTCTCCACAACCTGATTTGAGATAAAGTTATGTGTGGCCCACTATCCACCAACACCACAATCAGTTATTCCCTAATCCATGTAGTTACGTGCTTCAATTGTAGTTTCTCCACAACCTGATTTGAGATAAAGTTATGTGTGGCCCACTATCCACCAACACCACAATCAGTTATTCCCTAATCCATCCCCTCGCCTTCATGGTGTAATTCAGGGTAAATTCCACCACCGAATTGAGGGACACCTCCGCCACATCCAAATGCAGATGTTCCACCGCTTCCTCTTCTGATTTCTCACTTTTTGTATCCTCCTGAACTAAAAAAACCAAAAGGGTGCACTCCTTATAACGGTGTCCTGGAGCATATTTCTCATCACAGCGGCAACACAATCCTTTTGCTTTTTTATCCCGCACTTCTCATCTGTGAGGAACTTGAAACTAGCCTCGGGATGGGGTCTTGTATTCTTCTCCTTCGGCGTCCCTTTTTGAAATGACACCGTCTGGGTCCTCGGTGTCGTGGCTATCAAAGTGCCCTTATAGAATCTTACTGTTTTGTCGCCTTTACTGGTCTTCTTTACCTGTTTCTTACCCTCCATCATCTAGGTGAGCTCTATCATTTCCTTCAATCCTTGTTGTCTCAAGAGGTGGATGTTTACTCGTATGTCGGGCTTTAGGCCCTTCAAAAAGTTCCCTTCCAGTCCTGCTGCAAAAATCCCCCTCAACCTCCATGACAAGAGCGCGAACTTCTCTCGGTATTCTATAACAATCCCCTCCTGAGTCAAAGCATAGAGCTGCTCATGTAGGTCTCCTTCCTGAATGGCTCGAAAACGTTCCAACAAATAATACTTAAACTTCTCTCATAAGTGTAGCGGATACCTTGCCACCATCCACTGGAACCACGTTAGAGCCTTTCCCTCCAAGCATAATCTCGTTGTCATGAGCTTCTCTTCCTTCGTCAAACCCATTGATTGCAAAGTATCGCTGAACCCGATACGCCAACCCATGTGCATCCTCCCCTTCGAAGATTGACATTTTCAGCTTTCTGACCCTTGCATCTCCACCCTAATCTCCTCTTCCTCCAGTACTTCCCCCATGTATCTAGGGTGAACTCCCTCTTCCAGTCACAGGCATGCCCCATTCCTGATTCCCTCATTCACCTATCATGCTCTTCCATGCCCCTTATACCATCCCTTCAATTTTCAGCCCGTCCCCCTCCATCGGAAGTTCCCATTCCCCCTCCATCAGAAGTCTCCACTCCCCATATCATGCTCTTCTTCGTTGTCTTCTCACTCGATCACCTTCCCATTTAACCTGGGTAAGGATTCCCTGATCACCTCTTGGTTAGGGTTGGGAACTAGAGCACATCGGCACGGTCTTGGATAGCATCACCATGAGTTTTTTCATCATTTCCCACATTTCTCCTATGCTCTCAAATCCATTCTCCATTTGAATTATAATGGAAGAAAACTTTCCCCCATGGTGTAGAACATTTCTTTCATTCCCGACCTGATTTACCCAACCTCTCATTCTAGCAAATCCACTTTCTTTGTTGTCAAATCGCCAAGATCTAGACTCTAATACAAATTTGATACACCTTGACACCAAAATCAGATAACAAACCACAATGAAACGGTAATAGAAAGGTGGAAGAAACACAAACAGAGGTTGCTCTGACATAAAGGAAAACAATAAAGATACAAGATTGATCTCCTAATCGAGAAACAGATCAACTCTCCCAAACCCTAGACGTCACTACGGACACCACAAGAAGAAAGAAAACCGCGGCCCCAACAAAATATGCATGCCTCAAACAAACCCCAACTTACTTTCCTTGGTAGAATCCTCTCACAACATTTCCAAAGCTTTCCTTTCCAGCTTTCTCTCCAAACACCCTAAATTTCTCCTGCATGAGTATGTAATTAAGTCCCTCATGGACTCCACCTGTGCCCAGCTTTCCTCTGTTGCGGCAAATTGACGCTCAGTTGCTTCGCATGAAAGGAATCAACTTGTTTCGTTCTGTTGTGGACCGGTTTGATGGCCTTCGACCGATCCTGGACCTACCAATTCCTGATGTAATACTTATCAAGAAAAGTAACAAAAATTAAATTTAAAGAATGATGACCAGTTTCATTCAAATAGTCAAATTTAATTGAATAGGCAACTGATTGGAAGTCTGAGAATAACATATTCCTAGAACTCTCAGGCAACTCACAAGCTCCTCCTTGGTCTCCTGTCAAGACAACACCACCACCCTTGAACAAATCAATACAATCCTTCGCATCAGATAATCTCCTCTATTTTTATCAAGGAACTTCATTAAGACTATCTCAAACAGCTGTATAATATACTCATACAGCATATTCTCAAATGATTCTCCCACAATTTCTTCACAATCGCATAAGCCAAGTAGAGCATTTTTTTCAAGCATTAACCTCCCTTCCCCTTTTTCTTCCACTCATTCACCTTGGAATTGATGGCCAATAAATATACAAATTGGAATTTATAAAGGAACCCACAAATGGTGATATAGATCATTGATGGATTGTTTTAGTCTCTAATAAGGTTGTGCTGATGTTTGAAGTTAAATACACTTCCCACGACCTAATCGAGGTTGTATGGAAGCAATTTATTCATAGACTCAAATTAGCATAAGCTCAATTTGCTACCCAATTTCATTTTTCAACAATCTTTTGAGCAGGGCATTTCTTCGCCTAGGGGTAATCCAGCCTGAGCTGTGTAGTGAGGAATCCGCTTATCACGTTTGCATTTCATTAATGCGATATCTTCTCCCTTCCCTTGCAATCTTCTTTTATTCCCTCTCTATGCTCTCATCTTTTCTCGTCCCTTGGGTTTCCCTCTTCATTGCAATGATACTATGAGTTGCCCTCGATCGTAATCTAACTATGATTTGGAGCATAGCAGTGAACCTTCTTCTGGTCAACTTCCTCCTTGTAGTTACTAGTTTGCACTATTCTTATTTTATTCAACACTATAATGATGCCTTGAAAACTTTTAGAATGCTTTATTGAAAAATGAATCTCTTTTTTAGTAATGGTGTTGGCAACCATTATCCATTTCGCGACTATCACAAGATATCTCAGTTGATGTAATCATCGTAGATTGAATCTCATGTGCCTAGGACATTAGTTATATTTTTAGTTTCTTTTCGTATTTTTAATTTCTTTTACAATTTCATTTTGATGATCTACTATATTGTCGCATCTTTTATCTTACATTGTATTTTTGGCATTTATGTTGTATGGCCATTTCTTGAGTATGAGGCTTGTGTTATAGGTCTTGTCTAGTGAATTATGTCAAGTGGCATTAGTTATATGGACATGAGCACTAAGCTACCTGATCATTCCACACCTTAGTGTAGCCTAGTTGGCCTATTTTAGCCTCCGTTAACCACTCTTTGACGACCATCATCTGATGACTTACGCATCATCATTTGACTTGCCAACTCACTTCTATATCATAATCACACATATCTAGCCACTCCCCTGCTCCCTCCCTCCCCACAAAAACAGGGAAAGAAACACCTCTTATCCTTGTATTAGAAACAAAACTATCATCAAGCCATGAAATTGACTTAGAAATAATTAAGCCTTGCATTTGAACCATCTTGAAATCTTTGAAAATCATCATGAGCTCTGAAAATCTCTCTTCCATTACTCCTCCAACATCCAATGCATGGAACCATAACCCAAGTGAAGGACTACTTTAGAATGTGAGTGCATGCTCATAGAGAACTTCAAAAGCAAGAGATTGCTATACGAGAAAAGTGTTCACAGAGGTTGACTTCAGTTATCCCTGCTCCACAAATAATTGCATTAAATCCACTATAGGTTAGATCCATATGTATCTTATTGTTCTTCTTCATTTTATTCAAGCTAGGCATCTAGTTTGGTTACTCTAACAATAGCATGGCTCATATAAGCTTCATTACATTATGGTTATTTTATATGAACTCAATAGTAGTTATATGTTTATTAATATTTAATGTTATGAATTTAAGGAATAATCAATGTATTCATCATACTTCCACATTGCATCTTTAATAATTCTACTTTGCATGTACGTTTATTTCTTATCATATACATCAGTTACCTAGGGCCTTTTGTGAAGCCTCCCACTACTGATCAATGGCATCAAAATTAAGTGACAAATGACAATTAGCAAAACATTTGACATATTTTATAATTTGTAATTATGAATCACTAATAGGCATTTTTGCATGTCATCACAATCACCAATCTCTATATTATCAGTCCTCCCATATAAAGATTCAGATTAGAAGATATAGCTCCATTGTAAGGTGCCTAATTTCAACTTGTTCATAGCTTCATCACGAGTAATTTAGTATAAATGTTTTATTACTCCATCTTTAGATTGCTGTTTATCTAAGCTCCATCCAACATTCATTAGAACATGTTAGCAATCCGTCTGAATGCAGAAATCTACAGAAGAAATGCCATTAGTTTTGTGGTTAAAGGCTTATTTTCTCTTTCATTCTTGCAAAATTAAATTTTCAGGATTAAAAAGCAACGCTGCCGGCTCAATACCATCTATACTATTGCTGAATTAGGAAACTTACCCCGGAAATAAAGAAAGAAAAAAAAGAAACTGAAAATGAATTCAAACACATAACACCAAATAGCTCACTCTTGATTTCCAAAACACCAATAAAACAGGACGAAACAAACCTGCATAAGGGGATAAGGACGACTGCTTCAACCAGTAACCCTCCGCCACTGCGTAAGAAATCAGTCAATCTAAAAGATCTGGCAGCAAAGGAAAGAATAGACGATAGGGTTTAAGAAAGAAGAGTTAAGGCTCACAACGACGAAGACTGGTAAGAGGAGTGGCGACCTCAGGCCGAGATCCGAGGTTGAGGTCATTCGCAAAAGGAACTAGGAGAAGCCGGAACGCTAGCGCCGCCGCGACCATCGGCCAAAACCACCATATCCTGGCCATGTTCTGATGCTTGAGATATCAGAACGAAAACCTCCGGCACGGCGGAAGTGTCTCGAATGGATTTACCGGCTTACCGACTGTACTTTTTAGAAATTAAACACATTTTCATATGTATGAAAACATATATGAAAAAATAAATTACATTATTAATTTAGATAGGATATTTTGAATGTAAGAATTGAAATTTGGGTGTGAGATTAAATAAATGTACATAAATTGGGAGCTATTTATGTAAATTATCCCTTTTCTTCTTTTTTTTTGTTTTTTGAAGTTGAGCTTTAATAATAAATAGGTTAGAAATAATTGATTAATGATGAAAATTAGGTTAGAAATAATTAATTAGTCGATAGGATGTACTTTGAATTCAGTCTCATGATTGAAAAAATAGGTCTATGCTCCCTCATAAGCATTGTATATATGGAGAAAATATTATATATTTTGTAAGTATGTACCGATAATGGTGGATGTAAAGGTCACGTTACATATAAGTGAGTTTATGATGATATTACAAATTATTCATCTTTATCCATACATACTTAAGCTAACGCATTCTACAATCAAAATCTAGATCACTTCACTAAATTTATCAGAACTATCCCTCTGTCAGAAAACTTATTCCTTAAGCTTTCAAAGCCCACCCTCCATGACTATTGTTTCTTTACTGTCTCAAAATAAGGGATATTTGTCAAAATTAACCTTTTTTTTATAATTTGTTAGTCATTTGTTTGAAAATTGTAATGTTATTGATTGTTTGCTTTTGGTTGAAATCTCGGCTCTTTAGCAAAATTCTAGCTTTTGAGCACTACTTAAGAATCATTAACCATTGACTCTCATATTGTTAAAGAATTTCACCCATGATGTTTATCTAGTTATCTTTAATGATTCTCTTCGACATTCTTGATGGTATAGTTTCTATCAAAGTGGCCGCCTTAACTTATATAGAATAGTTTCATACTACAACTCTAATATTCTTATTAAATGGTGCTTTCTTAACATTCCAACTCTATTGTTAGTAGTCCAACAACTAATGTTTCATCTTACAACATTCATTTTATGAATACCTATTTGTTATTTAGCTGATCGATTCATTCAGCACTCAACTAAGTACAAGATGGCTAGTGTTTTAAGTGAAGTGAACTCTTTTTTTTTTTCAAAATATCAAGAAAGGGCACATCTCTTGGTGGTTAAAAATGAGAAAATTAGAAAAATTGTACTCCTTAATTAATTTTCAATAATAAAAAAGAGGAATAATAACACAAAAAAACTAAAATTCTTAGTGGTATTCAGTTAAGAGGTTTATATCCATCGTGAGAATCAAATGGAAGATTTACTCTTTACCAAGAGAAAATGGTAGATGGTATGATCTTTATAACTTACAATTCCACCTTTCTAAGCATAGATTACAGAGATATAAAAGTGATAAATTATAATAGAGAGAAGTTATATCGGATAGAAAATATATGTAAAAAAGAAAGAAGTTCAACATAAAATTTATGACAAGTTGAACTTTTAGTGTATAATTATCTTTAAACAACTAATCTATCAACTCCCTTAAAAGTATTGATGTGGTATTTTAATAGTGATTCAATGTTCAAATTTCAATTAGTTCATTTTGATGATTTGATAGAATTAAGGTAAAGCTTTTTCATAACTCTAATTGCATTGAATGAAGCAGGATGACAATCGTAATGTTGACCACAAAAGAACAAAAGAGATCAAAGCTTTTGGTAAGTTTGAGAGCTTGAAGGCACAATCAAATCTAAGAGGATGCATTCTTGAATAAGTTGGCATAGTTAAGCACAATAAAGCTTTACAGATCGTAATTGTTGGACAAGCACATTTAATGAAGCTTTGTTACTATCAAAATTTTATGATTCGCTTGAATCACAACTATTGTTCATGAATTTTAATGATATGATCCGTTCAATTCACTATGGAAGGGGATATATATTTTTACTTGAGATTCACTTATACGGTGGTATGACCTTCATTATCATTATCAAGGATTTGAAAGAACTAGTATTTTGCTTTCTTTTGTCGCATCACACTTGCTTAGATCCTTTAATTTAGTTTAAGCCCACTTTTTTGGAGTGGGTTAAAAAATTTAATCAAAATGTTGCACCCATACCCTCCACATTAGAACCTAAAGTATTTTAACCATTAAACTGAGATAAGCACCATATTAATAATCTTTTACATTCTCAATAAAATACATTTTCAATATGAACTTTTTTTTTTTGATATTTATCAAATCAATAAAATAAAAATCAATCAACCAATCTCTCACACCCTCCTAACAAAATTTATCAGAATAGAACCTTTTGATTCGGGCTAAATAGGTCCTAATCAACTCCACTCAAGCCAAAACCACCCCCTTAAAACAAGCCTAATGACTTTCCTTGTGTTTCATGTTGGCCTCATTTTTGGCCAAATCATTTCTATCTAACCTCTAACTATTTACTTTTATACCCAAGCCTCATTCATAGTAGTTAGGCTTCCCATAAGGTGCTAGTTGCTCTTATTTTTGGTCTTGTTGGTCCTTGTCATGTTTTGGTTGGCTTGGTTTTGAGACTGCAATCCCAAATGAACTTCAACATTCCCTAGCTCACTCTTTGAAGTTAAAGACTCCAATGGCCATCTCACTTTGGAACTTTGGAGCCTACATTTAGGTTGGGAGTGATGCGGTTCAAACCATTGTGCTTTGGTAGAAATGGCTAAGTTTAAATTAAATTCAACGTTAAAGTTAAATTAATCCAAATTAAAATATAATATAATCAAACTTGAATTAAATTGATTTTAACTTAATTCAACTTAAACTGAAAAAAATTAATTAAAATTAATTTTAATATTAATGTAACCTAAAACTAAGCTTAACTTAATAAACATCTAAAATTGTTTCTTAAATTGAACTAAAGCTCAGTTAAGTTTAAACTTAATTCAGCTTAAAATAAAAATAACAAATTACAGCTTAACCTAAACTAAAATTCAATCTTATCTATGATCAAACTCAACCTTAACTCACTTAACCCAAGGCTTAATTAGAGATAAATAAAACATGATGAAATCAAAGTTGATATCGATTAAACCAAACCTATATTAAATCAAATCATAACTTAGTTTAAAGTCTAAATACTTAGGATAAATTAAATCTAACATATAAAAAAACTAAGTTTAAAACCAAACAAAATTAGAAAACAAAATTAAATTTAAATATTAAATTGTCTTAATGAATATAGTTAAAACAAAAATAAAACCAAAAACCTAATTAAAACTTAACCTATAACCCAACAAAATCCCTAATTAGACCAAAGCTTCAAACCACAATAATTGAATTCAAATCAAATTAAAATTCAACTTAAATTAGAATTTAATTAATATTTAAAGTCGAGATTTAATTTAAAGTTACACTTAAGCATGAATGCAACAAAAAAAAGGTTTAACCTAAACTAATCAAAACTAAGCTAAAGTAAGCTAAATTTACCATTTATCCTCATCTCAATCCGAATTAAATGCAATTTTACTTTCAAAATAAATATGCATTGATGTTTTATGAATACTTTCATCTTCTTTTTGTATTTATTTAGGTAGTATTTCTTTCTTGCTTTATGAATAATTGTTTATTAATTTTATAATTTTATTATTAGTAATAATAGTAGTTATATGAATATTTTGAATAATTAAAATATAATAACAATAATAGTAATAATAATAATAATGACAATAATTATTATATTACTAATAATAATATAATAATAATATTTTGAATAATTAAAATAGAAATAAAGATTAATATTTATAAAATGAGATTATTAATTTTAATTTTATGATTAATAATAACAAAAAATATAACTATATTAATATTAATACTCACAAAAATCCTATATTTCCATTTTTAGAAGTTCTCATCATTTTCAAATAAATAATACATAAAAAATCCCCATTATAAAATTAAAATGGATAAGAGAACAAAAAAAAAATCAGTTAACAAAAATGAATATGAAAACAATAATGACCACAATCTTAGAGAGGAATAAGAGAAGAGAATTGGAGAAATGTGGAACTTTTTGCGTAATAATTAGGTCAATGATTATTAAATTGATTGTTGGAGAATGAGACTACTAGGTGGATGAATGAAAAAATAAGTATGGATATATATAGAAATGTATATATACATATATATATATATATATATATATATATATAGCTATATATATATATATATAGTATATATAAATGATTACATGAGTATAGATTGTTGGAGTAAAAGCTTAAGAAATGATAGTATAAAAATGACTTGAGAGTATGTTTAGCATCTGAACTTTCGGTTATTAGTAAAGCTATATGCGTGGAAGCGAGCATTGAGGGCTAGATGGTTATTTGTTTGGTGCAGTTGTGTTAAACTAGATGTCGGGCAGCTGTTTATAGAAAAATGACCATACTGCCCCTATTTGGTAAAACTGTTTAAAAAAATACTATAACAATCATATTTTTAAAATTTCAGCGAGCTTCAAAAGTGCTAACAATTTTTGTTTGGGAATAAGAATACATATGCAACACAATCTTATGTATTTATATATCTAACACATAAACTTTAAGTTTTAGGAAAAGTTACATATTATTTTGGAGGTCATACGAAAGAATTGGGTAGCATAAATATGATAAAGTAAATTTAAGTGTTAGATATGTCAATTTATGAAATTAATTAAGGTCAAGCAATAAAATTTAAGTGTTAGATATGTATATATATGGAATCGATTAATATATAGAATAATTTTAAGTGTTAGATAGGTAAATATATGAAATACATGCCCGATTGAAGGAAGGAAAGAATTAGGAAGCATTAATGTAATAAATATATTATCTCTAAAATATTGTAAAAGAATAAAATTTAAATAAGTGTTGTTGTAAATCCAAAGTCAAGAAATATTCAAAAATTATATTTTACTTTACAGAATGGATATCATACGTGTTTTAAAACTCCTTATTATCCCTTGTTTTATTCGTGTAGGTAGAAAATATTACATTAGGACTACGCACGTAGAGTTACGTGCGGAGTTCAATCGATGGTAGCCACGTGGAATCCCGGGTTCACTAAGAAAAAGACGAAAAATTATATACGCGAACTCAGCCCGAACGAAAACCGATCAATATTCCCGTAACACCGCGGACGTACAATAACACATCAATACCACCACAATAATACTTGAATAATGTAAAAAAATACTGGAAATATTTCTGGTGTTATAATAACATAATAACACATAAATAACGCGAAATAACACGAAGAATATTTCCTAACAACGTGGTATAACACGACGTGGGAATATTCCCTAACATCATAAGAAATATTCCCGTAACTTAGAAAATATTCTCAGGTTATTCCACATTGTTCAAGTGTCATTGTGGTGATATTGATGTTTTATTGTGTTATTATAACATGAGAGAATATTTCCGTGTTATTTCGCATTATTCAAGTATTATTACATTATATAACACTATAAATATTCTAATAACACTGTTATGGGTCCAGAATATCACGTAATAATACGGAGAAATATTATCATATTATTTCGCATTATTTAAAAATTATTTCATATTATTTTGAATTATTCAAGTGTTATTATGTATTTTTCGGACCGGATTCGCGCGTATAATTTCTTTTTAATGGGTTTTTTAGACACGTTTCGCGGTAAGCTAAAATTTTGTATTAAACGCCGGCAGCGGATTCGAGCACGCGGCACGCGGCCCGCGTTCGAAAGAAATCCTTATTCCTCTGCCCTCCCGTCGCGCCTCCCTTCATCGCGTGCCCCAAGTCTCGTCGTTCTACGCTTCTTCCCATAGACTTCTAACAGCTTCCAATCGCACACGGGCGGTAGTTCTTGGAGGCATTCACGGCCGCCGCTAGGTAATGTCCAGCGACCCTCCCGGGTTGTAATCCCAGGTCAGTGATAATTTCCTAAGCATATTCGCTCACTGCAAGGCAATCTCCTAACCCCTGTTCCAACCTAATGTTTCGAAGTTATAGATTTTGTAATGCCGCGACGGTTGCTGGTGCTTTATTTCCAATTGAAAGCTTTCCATCCCAATGTTTCAAGTGAATAGATTTTAAAATTCCGTAACAGTTGCTGATGCCATGTTTCAAACTCAAAGCTTTCCAGTCCAATGTTTTAAGGGAATATATTTTGAAATCACGCAACAGTTGTTGGTGCCTTGTTTCCAATTCAAAGCTTTTAATTCCAGTGTTTCAAGGGAAAAAAGATTTTGCTATCCCGTAACAGTTGGAGGCAGAGAAATTCATGCAACTCTGTAGATTTGAAAACCATGGATTAACTATTCTATAGTTCAAATACAAGAAGTTAGTAATGATGACACACTTTTAACCTTTCTATACTAATAAAAAATTATAATTTATTTTGAAAAAATGAAATTGTGCTTTTGAAGAAAATCATTAAAAGTAGTTTGTAGCAAATTTGATTGAGTATTGATTAGAGGTTGGCTGGCTGGCTTATTTGTAATAAGCTTTGGAATTAACTTTTTTTTCTCTGGTCCTCACTAGTAAAAGTAAAAGCTTATTTTGTAGTAATTTCAAAGCTTTCAACAAAAAGATGGCTTACCAGGCATAGTTAGAATAAATTTGAGTAGTGATATTGTTCTATCATGTCGTTCCATTTTCCTTATCTACTTTAATGCAGCATCTAGGCAAATGGAACTCATAGGCAATGCAGTTGCTTATGGAAAATGGGTTTTACTGCATTTGTTAATGGAAATGCATTTTAGGCTTTAAAGGAAAGACATTTTAGGTTTTGTACTTCCAGAACATGTCATGATTATTGAAATGGAATTGTAAACTAGTAAAATGAAATTTGTCTCATTTTGTACCAGATATATTTTGTTATTTAGAGTTATAATGCATGTTTTTTTTTTTAACATTCAAGTTTGCTTCCCTTTTACATCCTCAAAATTTTAATGCAATTTGTTACATGCCTTATACTTGTTAATCAACCTTGGTGTCATGTTATTTGTTGTATTCTTTCATGGAGGAGCAATCCATCTCCACATGCAACTTCTTTTATTTATTTATTAAAATTGATTACATTGTTCTTTGATTAAGACGACTTTTGAGGTATATATCATTTTTTGTATTGTTATGAAGTAATTTTTTGCTTTTAAACTATCAAATATATAGCTATGACAGTTCTGTTGCAAACATCACTACTGCACAGAGGTAGAATGATTATTTATAAAAAAACAACTGCAAATCGATCTGTTTTCGAAACGCATAACTAAGCAGTAGTACATTCGATAATATTAATTAACGCATTATCGGATAGTTGCTTATCTGATAACTATTATCTGAATAAGCTGCAGCCGCGCCAAACGAACCCTTGGAAGGATGCATAAAATGAATGTGGAAGGATGAGGCAAGATAAGAGTAATATGTATAAATGTCTTTTTTATGTTTTTGCAACAATTCAAACAATAGAACTTTACTTTAGAGAAATACGGCAACGCCGCTCAACCAAGTGATAGTTGGTAGTAGGGGTAGACCCAGCTAGGATTCAAGGGGGCACTCCCCCCCAACCCCCTAAAATATTAGTTTTTTCTCTCTTGAAATATTACTTTGCCCTTGGTTGCCGTAGCCCGTCCCACGTTGGGTCTAAGGAGACAATTTAACCCACCTAAAAAAAAAAGAATGGTTCCGTCCTTGGGTGGTAGTATGGATAGATGTTCATTAAGATTTATGCCAAACTAAATTTAACCCTTAAAAAAATAACTCTTTATAAGAATGAATGCAGTGTGAATATTCATAAAGTCAACCTCAAAGAAATAAGGTTCATGATGATTGTAAAAGCTTCCTCGTTCCCGATTGTTTTAATAACTTGAATTTGCTGGAAAAATTATTTCGTCCCTTTCAATTAAGCATTAGTTTGCTTGATTATAGTGACAGGTAGTCCGTTAGAGGACAGCAATATCTGTTAAGAGAGTATTATGTATAAATAGAAATTAGCATTTATAAATTGAGATTAATATTAATTCTGATAATGTTAATAATAATAATAATATTAGCATTATTAGCATTAAGAACAATAATAATAATAATAGTGGCAATAATTTTAAATCTAAAAATACTAATAGTAAATATAATAATAATTACAATAAAAGCATTAATAACAATAAAATTAATATTAATGTTAAAACAACAACAACGATAATAATAACAATAACAACGAAAATAAAAATAATAAAAAATAATAAAAATAATAAAATAATAATAATGGTAGAAATGACAGGAGTACTAACAATAATATTAATAATAATAGTAATAATAATGATCATAATAATAAAAACTCTTCTAGCTCCTAATTTAGTTGAATAAATATTTTATTCAATGAAGTTAAATAAAGTTGTTGAGCAATTGACCTAAAGGTAATAATATTAATATTCACTGTACCGATAATATTAATAATAATAAATAATGATGACAATATTTACTCATAATTTTGTGATTATTAAATTTATTCTAGTTTGTTCTCTGTATTAGCTTGAACAGTTTAAATATTCTGAAAATATTATTTCATTTTATTAGTACTTGCAGGCAAAATGTTATATATTTATCATAGATAAATAATTAACCTTCAAGCAATATTAAGAATATTGTATCAATTAGAGTGATAGATTAAACTCATTTAATTGGCTAGAATGCAATCATAATTATTTACCTAGGTAAAATAAAATAAGATGTATCTTTAAACACTAATCTTCTAGTGCATGTAAACCTAAAATTTCTTACATAGGTTGAGTTAAAAACACATCTAAACACTAATATTTTATTGTGATTCAACCTAAATTTTTAAACCTAGGTTGAATAGAAAATATGAGTAATCAACTTTCAACCTTCATTTTATTTTACGATGGTGAATTAATTGTATCTAATGACTTACGTCGCAGAGTGTTTCGTGCTCTGAAAGGTGATCATTGAATGCATAACATATCCATGATTCAAGGATTTTGTAGAGGATGTCGATTTTGAATAATAAGTCTATTCGAGCCGACCCCAGCTCGACTCAAAATTGGATCGTTACAAGCCCTATTTATCCTCAATATCAAAAAAAAGTTGGTTCATCATTCAGTGTACCTCTTGGCTGCTTCCATAATACTTTTTATACTTTTTAAAAATTTTAATGTATATTATTTTCATTAGTCTCCAAATTTCATTTACATAGATGTGTTTAGACTGTGACGGAGATAGAAATAGCTTACAGTTGGTTTTAATCAATAGGCAGTGCTTTTGAAGTTTCCTGCAACTATTCTTTTTCACTCAAACAAAACCATAGTTACATCTCTTTACAATTATTGTTGCCTTTCCATGCTTCTTTGAATACATTTTCAAAAAAAGTACATACAAGAAAATTTCTATTCATTTTAATCCAATGCTTACATTCTAGGATGTGTACATCTATTCAGTTTTATGATCAAATAAACTAGAGATTCAATTACAGCACCTGCACTCTATCCAAACAAATGAATTTCTGAATTAAAACTGTTTGATCTTATCTATTCTATCTAAATACTAATAAAATGCTAAACCCTCACAAAATGAAAAAAGAAGAAGAATTAAATAGAAACATCAAGTGAAAACCTCTTCATTTCTTCCTGTATTGTTAAAGAACTCTGACCCTATGCGTCAGGGACTGTCAACAAATTATGTGAAATGTTATTTTCTCTTGTGATCCTTAGCATTTTGCAGCAATTAGTAGGGACTTGGAGGTGTTCGGGCAAGGATCATCACCAAATATAGTAGGAGATACAGGAACTGAGCAGCCACTTCTACCTAAACAAGCCTGTTTAAGATAAAACCTTAAGATTAATTCTCAGAACACAAACATTTTGAAAAGCTTAACGAGCTAGCTGAATGTCATAGTTTAGGTGTTAGATCTATAAATACACAGTAATTATGTAGTATACATGCAAATCTTCTTTAAAAAAACTAAAATTTAAACTTTAAATTAGGAAGTTGAGAAAAGTGAGAACTTGAAGAACTCACCTTCTCTACAATAGTTCTGGATGCTGCTGAATGACAGCTTCCCACGGAGTAGGAATCACAATTACCTGCAGGGCTTCCATAGCTTGCAAACTCTATGGATGATATGGCCCTCCCATTAGAACAGCGAAGTTTAACAGATGGGTATTTGTTTACCGAAACTATAGGATTTGGATAGGATTCAAACACCCTTGCGCAAATACCAGTGACTGAGATAGTCTCTAACGTTATCGCTGAAGGGTTCCCTCCCATTTCCTCAAACAGAACAAGGAGGTTCCCTGAAGGTATTAAGAAGGAACGGGGAACGTGATACCTATACAGTGATTCAAAATGTAATTTTTATTGGTGATTAATAATTAGAATGATAAAAAAGATGAAAATTTACAACTAAAAAGCCAATGAAAACTTTGCTTACAGAGATTGAGATGGAACACCTTTGGCAGTTTTAAAAGAGACCCAGTAGCGGCCAATGCTTTGGCCATTGATCCATACTTCACCTTTGCCCATACTGATTAAGTTGAGTGCCAATGGTTCATTGCCCAATGGAGCATCAAACCTTGTCTGTTAATGGTTTGCAGCCAGTTTCTTTTAGTTGCAGGAGAAAAAATGGTGAGAAGTTGCATGTTAGAAATGTTAATTACCATGTACCAAACTAGAGGTTGATTATGAAAACTGTCGGCTGTCTTCCAATCTGCTAGTTTTGCTCCCTGTTCTGTGAATATATTTGACTTCTCTCCAGATAAACCAACCTGCATTTTTCTGTTGTCATCAAATACAGTCCACCTTGTTGCTATGGGGTTGTTTGGTATCTTTTTTTATTTTTATGTTTTTTTTTTGTATTTTTTTATGACGTTTTGATTTGAAATAAATTATGTCAATATATTTGATAAAGATATGATTATTTTTAAAAGTACTCTAGATTTGTAAATAGCAATATTCCGGATGTTATTTATGTAAAAAGCCCATTAAAGAACCCAGAAGAGGCAAAACGAAGTCAACATTTTTTAGACTAATATTGCAATTGCTTGCAGCTTCTAAAAAAAAAAAGAAGACGAAATCTTCCCTTTCTACATATTTTTCATCAGAAAAATCAAATGAGCCATCAAACTTCTGAATTTTGTCAAAAAATTAGGTGTTAAGGGATTGTTGGGATAATTTTTTTTTTAATTTTTTAAAAATTGTTTGTTTAATGTGTTTTTTAAATGCTTTTATTTTTTCTTTCTAAAACAAATTAATATATTTTTGAATACACTCAAAATATTTTTGGACTGTATACATGCATAGCTCCCGAAACATTGCTATTTACAAATTTAGCACGTCTTTCATCCATTTTTAATCTTCTCGCTCAAATATCAAAATTCATCATAAAACTCACACCTAATAAATTTCATTTTTGTGAAATTTTGAATAATTTGACCGCGGCAAACGTAAATACATCAATTGTTCAAAAACAGCACACGAGTGTTAGATTTTGTAAATAGCAATACTTCCGGTGAGATCAGGAGAAATATAGTTGAAAGTTCTGATTCAACCGGCAAAAATGCAGCAATTTTTGTTCTGATAACAAAGCATTTCTGAACAACCAAATTGCAATAGGAAAACATCTAACTTGATACTGAACACATATATTAACTCTTTTGTTAAAAGCACCATTTATTTCTATGCTGCAATGTTAGACAAAGGAAGCTCGAGTGTGACACCTGATATGTCCACCGATTGTTACTGAGATCTTCGGAATGGTCCTTTGAATTCGAAATGCTCACCCTTCGTAATCCAGCAACTCGGCGCTCAAGGTATGCTCCAGAGTCCTGCATAGAAGAAACAACTGAATCATAGAACATACCAGAGATAGGCTTGTTAAGATAAGTAAGAGATCCAAGCTCAAAATTACTTTAACCCCATCAATTAATTGTTGTTAAATATATATAAATATCATATTTGGATGTTAGATATATAAAATATTATAATTTTGTGATTTTTATATAAATCATTTTTCTACAAACTGTAGGAACATATATTTCTTGCTTTAGATGACAATGTCTCTCTTTGCAATGGAAAATTTAAGTGGTAAATGCTATCAGAAGAACCCAAAGAATAAAAAACACCACCAGATCAATGGTCCAAGCTACTCATGAGTGATATGCTCAGTGAGTGATTGTTCTCTAATTTCTATTGATAACTCAAAAAATTAACCTTGTATAAGTGTTAATTATAATTTGTCTATAAAATTTAAACAATAATAATGAACTGAAATTAACTTACTGGTAATCCCACCATGACGCTCAACAAGGAGATGTCATTCTCTCCATTTTTCAGTGAAATGTCTTTGCTGAGAACGATAGCCTTTGAGCCATGACTACCGCGTAAACTTCCTGACAGGACAAGAGATAACAACATTTTTTAACATTTTGGACATTTTTGTAAGATCTTTAGATGCATTTGGGAGTTTGTTTCGTTGTGAGAGTCAAAATTTCAGTTCCGTAAAAGGTTAGCATTAAAAAGTGTTGCATTAATATCTTTGTTTTGCAGTAAATCTGTTCTGGTGAACTCAAATATTTTGTTTGTTTGGGCTATGCTAAGTTCATTTTTTTACCCGCCATCGTATTATTTTTCAATGTTTTATTGTTTTAATTAATTGAGTGATGTTTTCACTTACCAATGTATTCATTATTTGCAAAAGCATGCATGACATGAGCTAGTGATTCAACGCGAATCATGTTATTCTGAATGCCTGATGTGTTGTTGTACCTGCACACAACAAGACCGTTAAGATCAGTATTGACTAATCAAATTAGGCTCTCTAAATGATGTTTGGGGCCTTAAAGTCATTTTTTTCCAGTGGTTTAACAGAATATTAAGCTTTCTTCTTACCTGGTTATATACCAAAGATAATCTGTAGAATCTTTAGTTGCTGCCATTTGTTCTATAAGCCCATTTCTTACCCATGTAGAAGAATCACTGGTTGGAATTTTCTCTTCTGTTATTTTCCATCTGCTTGCTTGATTAAAATTTTCTACAGCTTTAGCTGATCTTGTACCATATTGAGCACTCACCTGAGAGCAAATAAGAAGAAGATTTACTCAAATGCTAAACTCTTTCAGTAGAATATGATTTACCAGATTTGATAATTTAGCGCATAGGATAGTGATAAATCTATGAAACAAGGTGATTTTGCTTTTTTGAGAGAAAAAGGGGTGTTTGGATTCACCTTAGCCGTATTGAAGACAACATTCTTACAGTTAGACAAGATGCTTATTGATTTCTGAGGCAATTCATATGTGGCATTCCGAAATCGAACCGTGGAGTCATGAACTGAATCCTGATTTATAAGGAATGCTACACACTTTCCTGTATCTGTTTGAAAAATGTGTGCCTGTGATGAAAGCCTTTCGTTATTACCAGTAAAAGAAGGACAGTAAACACAGCTAGAAATTATGGTTGCTGTTATTATTGATAAAAGTAAATTGAGATCTCGCCTCTTGTGCTCGGCCAATTGAAGCATTTGTATATTTCCCCTCAAGTAATGGTTCGGAGTTCTGCTTAATTGCAGCATGTAATTCCTTGAGATGGGCCCATTTTGGCTGCCAGATCAAACCTGCAAAAAAAAATTTGTCATTATGGCAGATTCTCGAATTGCTGTATGTAATTAAAGTAATATGATTTTTTAATGTTTTTCACTAACCATATTCATCTAGAGGAGCTTGATCATAATATGCTGTAATAATGTATGAAGATGAAGACTTTCCGAAATTGGTTCCACCATGATACTGCATTTGCAATTGATTTTACACATCAAAATCCAAACTGTATGAGAATTTCATACTCAATAAGTTTTGAGACTATTTATGCTACAAATATTGTAGTTCACTAAAGCTTATAAGTGGCATTAAAGAATGTGATCAGCAAACCATATAGTAATTCACGAAGCTCCCACTCTTTTTAGCTACAAATAGCGCTACAGCAAAGGCAATATCTTCTGCAGACCTCATGTATGGCTCCTCCCCATATACTTGGTAGCTTCAAGACAAAAGAACCATGCATCAGTCCCAAAATAAAATAGGGTAAAAATAGGCTCAAAATGATTCTTTATATGAAATATGCAGTTCAGTTTTGATGATTGAGCTTAAATCAAACAAATTTAGACTGGCTTTAAAGTAAAATACTGCATTCAATCCTAGCCATCCAAACTTGTTTGTATGACAGTAATTAAGGAACTACACAAGTAATTGTGCAGTTAAAATAACTGTAAATTAAGGATTTAAAACCCCAATATGAGAAGATGTGTGGCAATGGTATTCTTACACTGGAGAACAAAATATTAGCTGAAGAGGCTCTTAAATTTCAACTTATAAATGCTTAGCAATCTTAGAATCAAATTTAATACAGTTTGATTGTTTCTTAATAGTTGCAGAAGGAGGCTATTTCTGCAAATACTTACAAAGATGTCCAGTTTTCTGTCCACAATGATGGCTTTTTAGGTGAATTTGGACCTGCAAATGTTTGACCACATCTCATACCATTGCAAGTATTGATCTGTAGAGGGGATATAATGTTAAGTATGAACTTAAAACACTATTCATACTTGAATCTCAGGGCACACATATCAGTTATTAACCTGATAAGTATATATACTGCACATGATCTTAGATATTTATACTTATATGCAAGGTGTTAAAGAACCCAAGGGGATCAAAGTCAGGCCAGATATATGCACTTGTGTTAGAATTAATTTTCAACCCAAAAGTTCAAGATTATGAATAAAGCTGTGTAACACCAACAAAACTTTCATATGCCTTTATGAACATGTAATTTACATCTAATAACACTAACCACTGGATCAGGGGCATCCTGTTGTTTGCACATCATCCATGGGACACCAGTTTGAAGGCTCACAGCCATATTTGCAGCCCACTTAACATAAGCTGGGCCTTTCTCATGAAAAGCTGCCTCTACCGTTTGGTATTCATTCTCAATCTATATAAAATAGCAAATGAGCTATTAAGTCATTGATGTAAACATTAGGCCAGTGCTATAACACAAAAAATTATGCTAGAAGAAACAATCACCTGTGAGAGTATAATTGGTCCTCCTTGAGAAGCATATAAATTCTCATCCTTCATCATTTGTACTATCTTTGATACAAACCTTTGCATGTACATCTGCATCATAAGACATAAAATAAAGTAAAAAGTAAAAAAAAAAAAAAAATTGTGATCCATTTTTTTTAACTATCAAAATATAATATTTTAATTGAAAATAACTCTGCTTAAATTTTAAATAGCAAAATAAAATTATTTATTTTCATTCTCAATGATTTATTAACTTCTTAATGAATTGCTTATTCCACTTGCCAATACATAAATTCATTTTATTTTAAAAAGTTCGATGGTAATTTTTGAAATCTAAAAAAAATTTAGTAGAACTGACCCAAATTGTTCAATAAAACTCAAAATATGCTCAAGCTATTTTTATTTATTAGTAACCATTGTCATATCTAAACTATTACTTGAGCTAATTGTTGATAATAGGAGTTTGTAATATTGATTATTATAAGATATTCACATTACCATAGATATTCTTTCTATTGTGTTTTTTTTTTTTTTCATAGTAGTACTTATATTAGCATGACAATTGAATATAAATATAATAAATTTATTTTATTTCATTTCTACATGAGATTAATTAAAGATTATACCAAACTCCCTTTCATGCTTCTCAATGTTCTCTTATCTCCTTCTTTAGAGCCTTTCATGATTACTCAGTAATAAGATATTTGCCTTGATCTCTTTTATCTGACCAATGAAAGAATAGTCTCACTGTTTCACTTTTTTTTTTTTTACTTCTAGAACCCCTTCATTCTTTCAGTTATATCACTAAGAATATTATATCACAAGCCAATAATCTTGCCTCTATCATTAGCGACTACTATCCACATCCTCCATTTAAGAAATATCAACCATTATCATTTTCTTCTCAATTTTTTCATCTCCAGTTTGCCTCTATCTGTAGTTGTTTGTGTTCAGATATCACCCTCTCTTGGGATTTGCTAGATCCACCAGTTTTACTATTTTCCTCAAAAATTTTTTCATTCATAAGATCATAGTTTCATAAGTGCTTATCATTTAATA